>SRMA01000189.1:24289-328650 GCA_007224835.1 Danionella cerebrum
AGCTGAAGTCAAAGGCTGATCTCTTCCATGATGCTGTAAATAGTGCCAAATTAGCCTGACAAAGACATAAAACAGTACATTAACACACTTTTCAGAAGGACATGTTTAATATATCATTTTTTATTGGTCACATGAAATAGTTTGTGAAATACTGGCTTAGTTTTTTTTTTTTTCTACATCAAATATCTAGGCCTGAAATATTTCACTGTGTGTAGTGAACTAATACAACCCAAGTTTCACTTTTTGATACTAATTATTAAAATAAATAGACTTTTGGGAGTAAGAAGAAAGACTGAAGGAAGGTTTTAGATTAGAAATCCCACTGCTTACTACCATACATAGTAGATTTTGCTATACATATTAGCAGGACGTGTTACTTGCCAACTCATTATATGCCAACTATGGGTAGCGCTGTGTCCTTCCAGTTAGAAGGTTGCCGGTTCGAGGCTCGCCAGTGACCTTCCTGGAAGGAGTTTGCATGTTCTCTCCGTGCTTGCGTGAGTTTAATCTGGGTGCTCCAGTTTCCCCAACAAAATTAGAATAATCTAAATTACTTCAGTGAAGTTCTTGTATATTATTTAGTACCACTTAATGCTTAATGTTTACTCCCAATGTAAGTCGCTTTGGATAAAAGCGTCTGCTAAATACATACATGTAAATGTAAATGTAAATGTAGTACCTTGTTCTATAAAAGAAGAAAGGAACTAGTAATACAGATTAAAAAAGGTATTAATATGGGTCTAGAATTTTACTAAACAGAGTTCAGAATAACAATAGTTCCGCAACTGTATTGTTTCAATTTTAGATACGTACATTTAGAGCCATCACCCAATAATGTTCACCCTTTAAAGTAAAAATTGTACACATTGTGCCTTGAAAAGCAAAACATCAAGACCTTGAACGTGTCACAATGCACAAAGTATATCTCCTCATGAATGTTTCATATATGTTTGATCGTAAAGGGCAGGTTCACATCATGCCTCATAAAGGACAGAGCTGGATTTCCTGAAGGTTGATTTTCCCCCTCTCTCTTTGCTGAAGTGTCAGGGACTTTCCGTTGAGGTGAACAGGAGCTTTTCTAGTCTCCGGCATGCAGCACAAAAGCTTTATTGAAGAGTGATTGTGATTTGGTGTCCTCATGTTGCCTTATCAAGTGTCAGGAGAAAACCTTTTCTTTTGCTGCCTCTGCGGCTGACATATTTGAAAAGCATTTGTATTCAAATCAAGAAAAAATACTATAAACTAAAATGATTAAATATAGAAAATTAATGAACCGGCTACAGTTAAATAGCTGTGTCTCATTTACACATCATTTGTGTACAATTTGCAGCTGTTTACAAACAAAAAATCTAGTTTTTTTTAAACCTGAACCTGTTATTTTAAAGAAGTTTTAAAAAAATACTTTAACACTTTACAATAATCTTCCTTAGTTAACGGATAACTAAGAGGTAGTTACTACAAAACTAACCAGTGACTATCTAGTGACTCAGCAGTGACTATTGTTACCTATTAGGAAGTTACCATTTACTATTCAATAACTAATGTCACAGTTACTACTGTAATAACTACCCTTAACTATCACTAACTACTGAATTTATCCATAACTCCTAAGTAAATACCATTAACGAATCAGTAACTACAATAGTAGTTCAGTAGTCAAGTTCATGACTCATAGTGCAGGCTAGTTACTATGGCATTAGTTATTGTATGGTAAATGGTAACTTCCTAGTAGGTAACAATAGTCACTAGTAACTGCAGGGTTACTAGATAGTTACTGGTTAGTTCTGTACTAACTACCTATAAGTTATGCATCGAAGGAAAAGTATTCTTAAGTGATACCATAAGTTATAGAATCGAGTCTTAAAGTGGGTGTGTCTTGCTTGTGTTTCCTTCAGATTTATTTCTTTTATATAAGTAGGCAGTTTTGCCTAATAGAGACAATTTGTTGCAGCTCATCTAGTCTTGAGTAGACCAGGGCTGTAGGAATTGGAAGTCAGAGGTTTCTGAGAAACACAACTTTGGAATCAGGAAGCAGGAGTGGAACCAGGAACGAGAAGTGACTGGTGAGTCAGTCAGTGTGAACTGTAGATCTGATAAGATCTTTATATGCTGTAGATGCCAATGACCTGCCAACTGTTAATGATGCCAGGTGAAACAATCATGTTGACTCATTTGAAACTATCCAATAGGTACATTAGTTACAAATTCCATCTTATGAGTGATTCATTTAAAATGTGGCTGATATGTTGATCCACTAATCTTTAAAAATATATTACTAGTTCTAGTTTAGCTCATTTCTTTGTATAGTGAAAAGCAGAGGTACACACAGTGCCAGTCCATCACAGATGGATTTTAATGTAAAGCATTGTACCCATTCTCTTTGTACAAAAGCATCTTGAATATCAAAGCACACCATGTACTCCTCCATACCAGTCCTTTGTGAACTCATACACCTAATGAAACCAACCACTGTCCACTTCAGCACATGGATCAACCAAAAGGAGCAATTTGCTGCATGTCTTTGTATGCGAATGAAACACCTTCCCTCCTAAATTAAAGGACAACGTATGAAGGTCACTCTGTCTGGGGCTGAAATCTGAGACCAGAGAAATCCAATTAGAACTTTACCTCATGTGGTGGCCAGCAAGGGGAAAACGCCCTGCATCCTCACCTTTGTTCCACAGGACCTTTAGGTTTGTGTTGCTGCAGCTGCTCCTTTGCTCTTCACCTGCAGAGATGTGCTTTGTCAGGAGGTCAGGCTATATCAAACATCCAATTAAGGTCTTGTAACAGATAGCCAGACCCACACACACCGACACTCACGGGTCTCTTCTCATTACATGTGGGAGCGGAACCCCTGTCTGTTTGTTCTGGCCCTGCAGGCATACTCTACAATATTAGATCAGGCTTTAGAGAATACATCATGGCTCCTTCAACACGTCCACACTCAAATGCCATGACTGAGAGAAATATGTGTACAGTGAATAAACTGAATGACAGCTTCGAGCCTCTTCGTTGTGCATACAGAAAATCTTATTTCAAACATTGTAGTAATAAGCTACTATTACACCAAGTTCGGTCCTGGAGGGTGGATGTCTTGAAGAGTTCAGCTCACTCAAACCTGCCTGGAAGTATCTAGTACCCCTATACTGTAAAATGTATTGCTGTTAAAAAAAACAATAATCCGCTGGCAGCTATGGTTGAAGGATACTGTAAAAACTGCAGTGCCCTACTGTGGTCAGAATTAACGTCATGTTACTGTTTATATTTTGCAACAGTATTAAAGGTGCTCAATTACAAGGTCCTTGTACAAACGGTAGTCCGCTGGCAGCTGTGGTTGAAGGAAACTGTAAAAAATACAGTGCCATACTGTGGTTTGAAATAACAGCTTGTAAATGTTTGTTTTACCAACTGTATCGTTGTATAAAACCACTGGTAACCACTGAAACTGAAGTGAAAAAGTCTTCACATACTTCATTTGAAAAAACAGCAACTTGCTGTTATTAAATTTAAACAGTGTTTTGCTGTAAAACTTCCAAGTACATTTACAGGATTTTTTGTATCATGTGTATTGGATTAGGGTTAAAACTAAACTCTGCAGGACACCAGCCATCCAAGACGGAATTGTGTGGACCCTACTCAGGCGTCACACTATGAAAAAAGTTCTATTGACTTGAATAGGATTGCAGATTGCAATGGAAACGCGAAAATTCCGCAATCCCCTCTGTTGGGTAGTTCACATTTGACCTGTGATTTTGGGTCACGTGGTGTGTCTCGAGCTACCAGATTAGCAAGGTTAAGGCGGTTTTAGACTGCATGATTTTAGCCCCGATTTTGAGTCGCAGACAATCGGGTGCAACTGGCCAGAATCACAGGCAGATCGGAGCTCGCTTGTGTGACAATCGCGCAGTTTGAAGTTCCAAAGACTCGTGTGAAATTTGTTCTGACTGGAATTAGTGTAGCCAAAGAGAGAGCAGCATCCAGAGCAACATAAAATTGGAGAGGAGACAGGCATAGAGGCATATATCTGTTTTTAAACATTTCTCGCGAGTGCTTGATTGAAAGATGCACTTTTAGAACATGGACAAAGTTCTCTGCACTTCCGTCTAAATTCGTGCAGTGTGAAATCCTCTGTCGTCGATCTATCGTGCTGTGTGAATTTAATACGACTGAATGCTACTCAAGATAGTCCTTGGCAGTCTGAACTCAGCTTTAGGTCAGTGAGCTTTTTTGATCTCTCAATATGAAGCAAATGTACATTTTAGGACATCACTATTGCTATAAACTAGATTAGAGTGCATCATGTTATAATTTAGAGGAGTTCCATAGTGAATTGTTTATTTTCTAAATGACACTGTTTTGTGGGCACGCTAAGCTAAATTCTGCATTGCTTAGGAGTAGTGTGACTGACCCCATTACTTGGAAAACGTAATGATGCACAAGTCAGTGTAGATTATTTGAATTGTGTAATTTATTCGTAAAAATTCAACACAGTGGCTGGCTCCCTTTAGCTGTCCACCAGGTTTATATTCTAAATCTAATCTAATGTTTAAAATCATAAGGAAAATGTAATGCTTTGGATAAAACCCATTTAGAAACAACTAAAGACGTGAACATACATCTATGCTGCAGATGATTTTATTATTTTTCTTTGCTCAATTCAGGATGACACCCTACAGCTTCTCTCCACCTGCTGTAAAGAAGCGCCCAAAACAATTATCTCCTACATCAATAATGCTTTCATACTGCGTCCAATTCTGGATCACCGCGAGGGGGAGATCCTAATTTCATTGAAACAAAAATAGGACAGAGTCTGAAAAATATCTTTATTACTTTCTGAGACAGGGGGAAGGGACAGAGCTGTCTGCTGTGTGAAAGCCAATGATTTTTCTCTCTTTCTTTATGATGTGACCTCCCAATTACCAGCAGTGATCTTGTGTAGAGGGAGGAAATGGATCTATAACTCATTTACCCTTCTGTCAATGAGGCCACAGCAGGCTTTGGTTTCTTAGTAGCCGTAGAAAAGAGGAGAGATTACTGTCAAAGATGATGTGCTCATAATAGGAAATGTCCCTCATTTGTTTTGATAAAGACTTCTGGGTCTCTGGTTGGCTAATGCAGTCATTTCTATACTTAATTAATAATAAAAAAAAACTTTGAGGGAGATGAGAACACAAACCAACATCCATCTAAATGAATCCAGAAGAATGACTGAATGAATTTCTGAAAACTGCCAATAAATACACTTTGATTTTGATATTCTCATTTAGTAAAAAGGTATGTTTTTGTAAGAGTGAACCTGATGATTCTTATTCCAATTCAGAAAGCAGAGCCATTGCACCGAATGGGTGTCATTTCTGTCTCTGGGACTTTATATGTATGAAAAAGCATTAGAATTGCTACATAAATACGTTTTATTACTAAGTGTACTACATACTATTCCTATTGGAAATTTAAGCTATTTAAAATATTGATAAAATCCAGATAAAACACTGAAAATAGCTTTTATTGCTTGTTCCCATTCTCTGATGCTACACCTCACCATAAAATATAATGATTAAGATCTTTTAAAAAGAACCTTTCTTTTATATTGATCTGTAAATCCATATATAATGTTTGTTTCAAATACATTTATTTTCACAAATATATTGTGACGAGGTAGCAGTGCAACTCAGTCTCATCGTTCGGCATGCTAGAGAGGGTGGACCATTTCTCTCCACCGGGAGCAGCAATGGAGATTGCCGGAGCTACTAGGAGCCGAAAGAGCCCAGGAGGTGCCCACCTACCGGGTCTATAGGGTTGCCGCCAGACCAGTTGAGTTACTGTTACTTATATATAGAACTTATATATAAAGAAAAGCAAGACGGTTATTAACAAGAAAAAATGTCACCCATCTTTTGATTATAAATCTAATAAAACATTAAATAATTTGTTTAGGAAGGACCAATACCCATTTGGAATACTCAATTTTGTTTGCTATTGGAATCTGTTTTAAAATCATGTAAATTTTGAAAAGTTACACCAAGCATTTGGTGGAACGGCTCATATAATACATACAGAATAAACAAATGAAGCCACCAGAGATATAGTTCCAAACAGATTTGTTTCAGAAGCAGAAGAGATACATATATGTTTCATCTCGTTCCATACACTAGCCATATGGAGGAGGCAGCTGGAAAAGAAATTCCTTGAGACCTTTGAGGGAATTGTGTTACTGCTCCCTCGCATTGCTCTTCATATCCCCAAGCAATCAGATCTGCACTCACAAAACTGCTCGCTGGATTCGAATGAACCTTCATTACTAGAGCCATATTGTGATGGGGAAAGAAGGGATCTCTGCAAACTTGGACAAGAAAAAGTATTTTGAATATTAGGCCACAAGTAGACAAATGAACAGTACATACATTTAATAATAGGGTTATTTTAACAGTTAGAGACAGGATAACAAGACAGAAAACAAAAATCAGTTTGAAGAAAAAAATTAAATAAAACATGATATGAGTGAGATAAGACTCTGATTGGATTCTGCTAAATCTAAAAAACAAAAAAAAAAAAACAAAAAAAAAAAACATATCCCCTGGTTATTTTAGCAGCATCATTCTTTCAAATGCACACTTTACAGTGTGGTACCCCAGAATGTGGCTTTAGCGCAAAGGTAGGTCCCAACAGATACAGTAACACTTATGGGTGCCTTATGCCTTCTTATGGGGATCTAATGCCTTCTCCATTGATGACTAATAAACATTCATACAATTAAGTTACGGCTAAAGTGGAGAACTTTTAAAGTCCTAAAAGTTTTGTTTTCCCTCATCGCATTATGCATTAACTCCTCAATAATGGCTGCCTTTTTAATTTGGACTTTCCACCTTAAAGTAATATTTGAACATTGTTATGAAAGGGGGGTAAAGTGAAGGTTTTATTGTACACATCACATTTGTAGTAAAGTAAAAAAAAAGTGACGGTATGCCATCACATAAACATAATTTATTCAGCAAAATATGGCTAACTTGTTTAAAGGACAGAAGAGATTAGGACCAGGTCATTTTGTACCATTCAGGTTGCTTTCAAGCAAAGTCTCCATTTTGAAAGTGCCCAGCAGCAGACAGAGATGGCAAGACGTGCTGCTCTCCGGGCTTCTGCCTGGCAAAACACCCCAGAGCCCCTTTTAGCTTCAATCTAAAAAATTCCACACCACAGTATGAATTTATTGTCAACTTTCAGAAACTTGTTCAATGTTTCATTTTAATTCATATGCCCAATACATTTTTATCTATAAATGCAGATAAATGGCAGTGTTGTTTCCTGTTTACATTGTGATTTTTATTTTTTATTAATTTTTATTTTTTGTGTTTATTATTAAAAGTAAGTTGCTGTTTTCTTTCTGATGCAGTATTGGAAGACTTGTTCACTTGAGTTTAGTGGTTGCCCATTTATTTAACACTGTTTTATACCGTCGCAAAAAAATAAAAAGTTACATGTTGGTTACCACTGTACGGCTGAGAACTTTTTTATAATATCCTTCAACCACAGCTACCAGTGGATTACTGTTTGAACAAGAATCCTGTAATTTAACACCTTTATATTGTTGCAAAAAATAAACAGTAACATGCTGTTAATTCAGACCACAGTGGGGCAATGTAGATTTACAGTATCATGCCGACAACCACAGCTGCCAGTTGATTTCCTTTTTTGAACAGCTAAATATTTTACAGTGTACTTACTTTTAAACACTGATGTTAAAATTGCATTCCAACCATCTTCAAAGAACAGATGGTGAAGCTGTTGAGGAAGACTCCACACAAACTTGTTGTCATTTCAAGACAAGAGCACAAACTCACATCAACATCATCTTTCCGCGTGTTGCTAAAGCTTTAGTACAACGTGTGAGCATTTCATTAGGGATGTCTTGAGTCTAGCTTATGCTCAGTGGCTCCATAATTATATTAATTAGTCTAAAATCTGCCTTGTAAAAAAACCCCAGGGGACAACGAAAGAAAGAGTCTTGTGTGTTCCATGGGCTGCACAAAACACAGTCATTCAGGCCTTATCTTGAGCTCATAGAGAGGAGCTAATGGTCAGGGCTGGGGGATGAGCTTTTTGTAAAATGGACGGAGCAATTAACGCCTGCCAGTACTCATTATCCTCCACGTCAGTGGGAAGAGGCTGGAGGCCAGAAGGTGGATTAGAGAGAAAATGAAAGGAGAATTAAAGACACTTAGTGGATGCTGATTTAGATTTTCGCTGCTAGTTCTATTAACCCTATTTTAAATCAATTTTCCCCTTTTTGCAATTGTGTGCTAATAAAGCTATCTGTCCCACGTTGATTTGTGTGTGTCAGGAGGTTTTATGTGATGTCAAAACTTTGTCTTCAGTTTGATTAATGCATAAATCAGTCAAATATTAGCTTTGAAAACAGATGCAGTAAAGGAACTCCCTGTCAGCACCATACAGCATAAAAAGTACCAGTTCACAGCTTATCTCTCCCGCAGACAGCTGATTTGTCAGTGAGTTATGTCATCCTTGTTGATGATGTAGAGTCTGAAGTACAAAATTATATATTATTGGGTCTGATAGGGACCTAATTAGGAGCATAATGGTATGGTAACCCATCAGTCAAGGCTAATTACTCTGGCTTTCACGCAAGAGTAATTGGGTTTTTAGTTCAGGGGCTGAGGTTTGGGACACTGGCGAGAAGCAAAAATGACTGGCGTCAGAGATCATAAGATTTATGAGCTGAAATTCTAGATGGAAAATAATGACATTCCATTCATCAAATCGCTTTAGATACCCCCACCTTCACTCACTCACTCACTCACTCACTAAGCGACACGGATGCCAAAAAAATCCTGCCATTGCTCTCGTTGTGTTTTAGATCTACCGTCAACAGTCTGTCTGCTCTGTATAAATCTACTGCTATATCTATAACTTATAAACTACAAAACTTCACAAACATTGATCTGCGAGAGCTGCTAAAAAATAATCTTGACATCTAAACCCACCTTGTGCTTTCTAGATTCAATAATGTCAAAATTTCCCAAAGAATTGCAACCATTAGCTCATGGGCCATTCTGAAGATCATTTACTCTTATTTACCATCAGGACACGTCCTTAAAGAATGCAGTCATTAAACCGTTACTTAAAACCCCAAATAACTCATGCAACTATTCCTGTATAAAATATACATGAAGATCTTTCTAACACAGAATGATCTCTAGAGAAACCACAGCACAGTGACCGTTTATGTAAAAGCCTTAAATGACCTCCCCCTTGCATCTGACCAGGAGAATATATATCTCTAATTGCTGCTTGACCTCAGAGCTTCACAAAATACCACAAAACTGTTCTATATAGACTACAGATTTTAAAGGTCCAGTTGTGAGAATTCAAATCCTCCAGATTATGGAGTGCCACAAGGATCAGTATTAGGCTCTATACGGTTGTCGATCTATTACCTTAGCAAAATGATTGGGAGACATGGTGTTAACTTTCACTGCTATCCAGATGAAGGCCTCCACACAACGTTCTAAAGTTTTGGATTTCACCTCGGATGAAAACCATGGGCACCAAGGGAGGTCACACATCTGAACGAACAAGTGATGGCACCGAAAAAGAGTTTCGTGTTTCCTTATCGGATTGTTTTTCACAAGGAGAATGACCAAGGAAAGCTGGCTTTTTTGATGCCGTGAGTGGGACATGCTAGTGCGCTTGGTTGCACTCGTCCTACATTTTCATAAAGACTTCACACAGGAAACCGGGAAGAAATAGCATCTAAAAAATCCACAGTTTTCTCCACAATTTTGTCAAACAGCTCCCTGAGCGTAAGCGTAATTTCCTCAACCCAGACGAGAAACCATCCAAAGATTCACGCGAATCTCAATCCAGATCATAGAAGCCTTGTATGCAGAGGTCTTGAGACTTTTGGTTTGTGACATGCAGCAGGTTAGGTGGATAGTTCAGTGACAACTTTCCTGAAGACTCCATTTCCCATAAAACTCTCAACCATTCAGACACATTCAGTTTGATGTATCACTTAGCCCCACCCCAATATTGAGTTCAGTATCAGCCTAGTCAAACTGAAGCATCATTTTTATAACGTGTTTCTGGGGGAAGTCCTCTGGAAACGACACCCACATCATTTGTTAGTTTACTTCCATGTATATGAGCCATACCATTCTCTTCCCTCATAGAGTAAAGTCTGTGCATCGATTGCAAGCTTCCCCTCTGTCCTCCCTTTCACCTCACTAGGGGGTCATCCAAGTTGGACAGCTAGCCTTGCATGTCAGTACCTGCCACATACACTTACACAGCAAGGCAGGTCCAGATTTTAAACACCTGACAGTTCGCACAGAAACAGTTATCAGTTCACAATTCGGAAACCTTTAATAGTTGTATAGTTAATCTTTCGATCCTCCAGAATGATTTCTGCTCTGAAGAGAGGGTGATACAAAACTGACTACTTCCTGTGGGGACTCCCCCTTCCTCAAATTTTCTTGCGGATTCTGTACATCAAGCAATATCTATATTATACTCAAACCGCATTCTATTACTTTCTATCTCTTGGTATTTCTGATTGATACAGCCATTCCTCACAAAGATTTCACGCCCCAAAGACTCCCAATTGGTCTGCTCCCATAGCAAACAAATCAATTGTTATAGACTTTAAAGGTGCTGGTCTTGAAAATTGTTTGAATACCTTTGAAGAAGCAGAGAACGATTCCCTAATCTTTCCATTTTTGGCTCTTTGGATTGGTATTGACAGGCAGACTCCAACAGTACTTTAAAAGATGGGACATCTATCTTACAGATCCATACACTGCAAATTGTTCCAAACTGGACCAAACCATACGTGATAAATGAAGTCCACTCATGAAGTTTACTTTGCTGCACATTTTGGATTGCTTTCGTGTGTTCTGCTTTTTATTTTTGTGTAAGGAATCTCTGTGGAATTTCTCTTTTGTTAGTAATAAAGCTTTGTGATTAATTAGACAACCGCTGTGGTTTTGCTTAATGGCGCATACTCTTGCTTTTTAAACAAAGGAAATGTGTTTGAAACACCTTAGGGTTGCACAATGCAATTCCTTTGTTATTAAATCATTTGGTTGTGGAGCATATCCTCTTCTTCATCAGACAAATTCGGTTGCTTTATTTCCCCAGACATGCAACCAACCATGAGAGATACATCACAGAGCTGGAATTTCATCTCCAGATCCCTATTTGAAATATTGCTGTGTCTGTTTAGCGTTTGTGATTTAAAGAAGGGAGATAATCATTTAATACTGTAAATATGATTCATATATGCATCTGTCACAAGTGAAGATACAAGATCATCAAACGTGTGGCTCATTAGTCACTTACACTTGTGTATCTGTAACTTGCAAAGCATCTGAGAAAAACAAATGACAGTTTTTTTTTTATAACAGCCACTTAAGTGTATCACGACTTTTCATGACTGCTAATCATGACTGTGTAATCTGCTGCAGGAAATTGTAAAAGAAAGGATGGATGAAAGTTTGCTTTACTTCTTTCCATTGGCCCCTTAAACTTTCCAGATACCCAATAAAAAGGGAACAACACAGAGTAAAGACTTGAACAAAATTTGAATGTAGATGTCACAAAAAAAAAGGTAGAATCTTGGGTGCTCTCTTTGCGGTGTCCTCACTAGGGGATTAAAGGACTAAATAGGACTAAATGGGCTTCCAGAGAGAGAATCCACCTCAAAGGTTTACCTTCTGCTCAACCACTGGAACTATTTTCTTTCCTTTGAGTTTGGGACTGAATAACAGTAACACACCAGTCTCAATGTGACAAGCATGAACTCTAAATGTCACTCAAACTACACTGCGAATAATCCCAACGTTGAAATGTAATGGCCACCAATCTTTCTCCACAGCAAAAATATTGGAGAGTTGATTTTGGGGTTGCTTTTAACAGAGTTAAGTGTTGCTGAATCGTGTTAACACTTTAAGAGATTATTACACTCCACCCATTGGTTTCTTCATTGTCCAGTTTGATGTTCGTATTCGGCGCCATGTAGGTTTCATTTTCAAACTTATGCAGGTTTTCACCACCAGTTGGGTCATAGTTTTTGTAGTAGAATATAAAGCTGGACTTTAAAGCTAATAGAAATGCCTATTTATTTGTCAAATAAGCTAGGTGCTTGTTGTTGAGGAGTTACAATAATTGGAGTATTTTGGTGCACACTAACAGGCATTTATTTTACTAACCGTTTATGAGGTTTCTGTGGCAATCGGTGAGGTTCGGTCATTGTTCGCTGTTCATCATGCTTGAGTATATTATACAGAGGTTTTGAGTTGGTGACAAGCTTCGCTCAATAAAGCCTGTAATATTCAAACACCATACAGTGTTTCCTATAATTTGAAAGAAATCAGTGGGTTTTAAGTTTATTTATCAAGCAAAATTCTTTAAAAAGTGTTTTTTACATCCCATACAATATAATTGGAACACATTAAGTGTCAAATAACTCCTTACCATGTTGTTTTATAGTGATAGTTAATAACTCAGAAAAGTTTTCAATCCATCCGTGCATGTGTTATTTTAACACTTAATTAATTAACTCTCATGGGAGTTAAATCAACACTTTTTTACTGTGTACAAATGTTCAGTTTTAAACTAATAAAATTCTAGTTTATGTACGCTATATAAATGTATTTATCATCTACAGAAGCAGCTCTCTACTTTTGGCTGGGCATCAAAGAAAAGAATGAGCAAGACATTTGTCCTTTGGGAGGAGCTGAAGAACTGAATCATGTTGTTCTTTGTTTTGTTTTTTTTTTGTTTGTTTTTTTGAGGATGAGAACCGCCAATTATACCTGGGTTGTTCCAAGTCAAATGTACTCTACATAAACAATGTGAACTAAAGTTATTAGCCCATTGCAAACCGACAGAAAAGTGAATCTAAACAAGGTTATTAGAGGCTAAACATTGCATTTATCGAAGGGTTTTTTTTTTAAAGATTTTAGATTATAGTGTTTGTGCTGATGAATTCTACTCTAAATATAAAGATGGCCTTGAGGTAATGACAAGAATCAATATTATGTTAATCTTATGAAAAATAGCAAAAAAGGAATACTTTCCTCATACAGAGCACAATTGCTTCCTATAGATGAAAGCATCTGTTATTGTAGGTCCAAAGTCATAGGCTAGCAGCCTTTAATAACAAAAGCTTATTACTGTCTTGACTCTCAATATCATCACATCTCCATAAAATAAAGTAATATCTCAAGAGTCAATATTTCCAACAGAGAAGGACAGAGGCTCACAAAAGCCAGAGATCACTCATGAAAGAACACCTGAGTCCTTTGTCAAAGCCTGAAAGAATAATGCAGGCAGTGCGTTCGTTTCATATGTAAAGAAGACGATCAGTCAGCCCCTTTTTTCTTTCTCTGTGTTTGAAGTTTCGAGCGAGGCTGATGGGAGTTCAAGGGCGAACTATGACGAGGAAGCGCAGGCCTTTGTGTCCGCTCTTCAGACGGTTACCTGTATTTGCTTGGGCTCTGCAGAGAAACGACTGTTTGATTCTATTACACTTTCATTACAGCTGTAGTTAATGGTTGTGTCACAGTCTATTAGCCGCATTCATCTTTCCTGTGATACACAGCCAGAGACGAGCCCACAGAACAAAGACAAATGACTGTGACTCACAGGAACAGCATTACAATTCAAACAGTATTTTCTACAGAGCCGAGCAGGCCACGATGTGAGCTCGCCACATCTCAAATGCGCAATGGAGTAATGCTTTTTCTGAACTAAACAACTCAATTATCTGTAGCCCCACCATCCTCTGTCAGAAACATTACCATAACTATATTCAATTTAAAAACACAATATTACAACCAAAGGGGACAGGAAATAAATCAGCGTGACTCAAGGTTTGCAGTAAACCCTCAGTCATTTCGAAGTCGTCCTCCACTTTTACACTTGCCAGCAGTAATCGATTCACAAATGCTTTTAACAGCTTCATCCTTGCCATATTCTTTCTCAATTTATGAACACCTAATCCATAAGCAGTGGAGAATCCACACGCTAGGGACTGACATCCAACAGAAGAGTGGCAATGAAATGGAAACGGTTCATGGAAGAGATGAAAAAGATACCACTTCTGAACGCTGGAGAACATTTTAAAATATAACATTCATAAGAGCTATGAAAACTGATATTTGGCATGAGATTGCTGGACCAATAGCTCATAGTAACACCATTTTATGTACACAAACAGATGAGCCAGCGCTTAGACAATGTCACAGACTTCCCATTCTCAAATTAGACAGTACAAAGCAAAAGAAAGTTACACTATTGGTGGCAATAATGTGTACCCATAGAAGCGCTGTCCCAGAGATAAACATTATGTGACCAGTTAGCATTAATACTCAAAGATATATGAATTCATTTCACTTATTCTTAGATTAACCACTACTGCCATGTTTATACAGTACGAAATATATTATTATTAAGTATTTGTTTGTACAAGAAGTGGCTCATTTGAATCCAGACAGCATTTAAATGATGTTTAAGTGCAAAATGAAAAAGTCATCTTATATTCACAGCTTGGTAAAGCCCACTGAGTCTATTTTTGCAAAGACATAAGTGTTATCGCATTGATCTAAGAGCTTCACCTGTGACTAAAAATGGACCAATTGTGTATTAGGTGTGTAGAAAAAGAATCCCAGTGCACTAGACCATTGCATCAACTGCAACTAGACCTCTGCAAACACAACAAGATTCACCCTGAGACTACAGTGTAGAATATCAAGAGGCTGCTAAAAGGATGCACTGTGGAACAGATGCAGCAAGTGGATTTGTCAGATGTTGAATTACACCACAGTCACGGAAATATTACAGGAGACCTACTGAAGCCCGCATGGTACAAATATTCACTCCGAGATTTATATGAGCTGTTTGTTTACATCTATTCATTAATAGGTTAACAGCAGGTGTTTCTACAGAATATATAAGCGCCAATACTTTTTTCAGGTCTTTTTTCAAGTCCACACCCCTGAGATTTTAAACTTTGAACTTGATCTGTTGATCTCATCTCATGTCTTGATCTCATTTAATTCAATTATTAATGCAGCCGGACTAGAAAACTGAAACATTTGATGAGATGGCATATGGGGCCTCAATTACTAAATCAAAATCATATTTTATTTACAGCCAATACTTTTTGCTTGCATTCAAGAAACATAAGAAAAGAATAGTAACCACCTCCAGCACTTAATCCACACCAGTCACCTGATCTTTCTCTGGTGTCCCCCACAGATTCAAGTTTGCTTCATGGTACCTTGACTGTAAACTCTGAAGTCATATCGAAGCCTCCAAGCAAGTTGGTCTTTTCAAACAAAGAAGATGACAGGGCACGTCCACACGATAACATGGAAACTAACAGTAAAGTCAGAAATACACTGCACTTTTTTCAGTCATGCAATTCAGCAGGCAGCGCAAACTGTACGAGTTAACTGCAGTGATTAAAAATTGAAAGCTCATGATCCATGTTCTCACACTGCATGACCCGAATGCTTGGATGCGAACGAACCCCTCACACAGTACAATTCTGTATCCATCAGCATCACGAACCCGGGTGTGGATAGACACCCAAAGAAAATGCTCCACAAAATGAATGCTTTGTCAACATTTTTAAATATTCATTCATTCATTCATTTTCATACCCGCTTCTTCCCTTTCGGGGTCACGGGGGTCTGTCGGTGCCACACATTGGGCGAGAGGCAGGGGTACACCCTAGACAGGTCGCCAGTCCATTGCAGGGCAACATTTTCTTACACATTCACACCCTAAGGGGAATTTAGATTAGTTAATTAACCTAACCACATGTTTTTGGGATTGTGGGGGGAAACCAGAGTACCCGGAGGAAACCCACGCAAGAACATGCAAACTCCTTCCAGGAAGGTCACCGGTGAGCCTAGAACCAATAACCTTCTAACTGGAAGGCCACAGTGCTACCCACTGCGCCACCATGTCGCATTTTTCAAATATCTATTCAGAAACTTGTAAAAAGAAAATATGTGTTTAAACAAGGAAATGGCTGTGGAGACGTGGACAGTATGGTCAGTCCGTAGTTTCTAAAGTGTATCTTCCAGCAGCTTTAAAAGCATTTGTGAAAAATTGCTCCGACATTTCTGCTGTGGTTATGGTGTTTTTTTATGTAGATAGATAGATGATATTAAGAGTACTCATCAGTTTTCCCAATGCTCCCGGGTACAGCATCTATGGCTGTCCACTTCTCCGGGTGTGTGTTCACAGTGTTCACTTGGATGGGTCATTCCATAAAGAGTCACTCCATAATTGTTCCTAATTTCACTGTCATCTCTTTTGTGCATGGTCAGTCTGAGTGAATGGGTGAAATCTACTTGTGAATGAAATCTGCTTATGAAGGAATGAAATGAGCGTGATAACCCCCTCAACACCACCTACAGACTATGATATCTCTGAACAGGTTTGAATATCTTACGACCGTACAATTGCTGACTGAGTTCATCGTGAGGGATAAATCGCTTCTTGTGACCTCATTGATACGTGACGACACAAAAAAAATGCAATTAGCCGAAATCAGGCTGACCTCCATAAAAGTCGCACCACTGAAAAATCTGCTCAAAAATTACACACTGTATGCCCATGTTGTCGAACAGCATCACAGCGTGGAAAAATACACATTTTCACAATAGTACATGTGGACAAGGCCTAAGGATCACAAGGAATGGCTGTGAACTGCAGCATATGTTCAGAATCCTAAGTGATCCTCCACTGGGCACATGGCTTGTCCATATGGAAAGACATCTTCACATAAGAGTATTCTAAAATTGTACAAACATTAATCTGTAAGTCCTGCACCGTATCCTGGTGGTTAGTGATTGAACAGGGCTTTCAAAATGTTTATTTGCCTGTCCCACCCCAACCCTCTCTCCACGAGCTTCCTGTCTCACCTGTTTGCTATCATTAAAAACTACGGCCAATAAAAAATAAGATTGAAATCTTATTTGAACCTCATATAAGATGCACAATTAATGCAAAACACAACAAAATAGTTGAATTTCATTACTGAATGCCATTTGATTAATAAACTATTAATCAAGATTAAAAAAATATTTATCTGACAATACAATTAGACTTGTGTGGCTTTATAAAATAATTAAAATAAATAAGAGCAAAGAAGCATCAAAGAGAAATGCAGCAAATACACCCTGCAGCACACCTACCGCAGAATAACTTTGTAAATACAAGCCATACATCACGGCCAGAAGCCTGTTTAATATTTCTGACAGCTCACTTCACTATTATTGTACTTTTCTTCAGCTAACATGTTTTATTAAAGCTCTCTGCATATGCTTTCATCTCTTTATACTTGAATTATTGTTAAAAGCTCAATGTTTTAATTAGTGCCCCCGGCTTTCTGACTGGTGCAGTGAAGTGTTGTTATAACTTCAATCTTATTACAATATAAAGGCACACTACAGGCCACTGAAATAAAGCTAATTCAACTAATTTAACTCAAAGGATCTAACAAAGTTTATAAAGCAGCAGTCTGTATAATTACACTGAAATAAATACCTCCCTCACGCTCTCAATCATTCAGTTAATTGTATGGTTGCAGGTGGATTATATTCAAGTAACTAACAGAGATAACCAGCTTTTGGATTGGATCTTATCACTGATCACGTGACAGCTGAAATCTCAATCCTAAATGAGTAACATTTAATATTTAACTATAGACCACAAAGCACTGAAATCATGTCACAACGCCAAAACAGAAGTGAAGAAGGTTTGGATTGCAAGACTTGTTTTGATATTCAAGTTTGATTGAATTTTCAATCATGATTTGTTGTATTTTCATGATTTTTCTCATCCAGGGTTTCTATGTGATCAGGAAGACCATGATTGAGGGTAAAGTTGAAAATAATTTGTCACAACAAACTCTAAATCGTGTTCCACATTTCATAAAACTTGCACAAAAGGTACCTCTGAGACACCTTCTAAATGATCTCTTCAGCGTTGGGTTATTTTTTATATTATACCACGACTGCAATGTTAATGCTGATTTATGCAGGTAATTTTTCTTTTTGAGTTCCTCTCCTCCAAGATCTCCTCAGATATTAGCACAATATAATTTCAAATGCAAAGTATGCATTTTCTAATATTTGATACAAACTAAAATCAGTCTAACCTAATAATGTCTTCACATTGGGGGTTACTGGAGATGGTGTAGCTGTAATTTATTCAAATGTATACCAGAGCAAGTATAACTCATTCATCCTCTCAGATAAACCCACACATTAGCACATTGGTAAAAGTCTTAATGAAAACCGTTACCTTGACATGAGTGAATGCAGAAGCAGACTTGTTAATGTGAAGAAGTGAGGGCTCATCCATCAGACCTGTGTTTCCTGACACTGTGTTCTCTTTCTCGCTGACAGACACTGATGTCGACTGGAGAGAGTCCAGAGCTCTTTCTTCGCCTGACTGAGATGCTGTCTCTCAGCAAGAGCTTGTCGTTCTTCTAACCCGATACAACTCGATCAGCAGTTCTCCAGTTAAGGTTTCCTGTTTGACTCTAATAAAACTGTGTGTTAGAAGAAGATAAATAGCATGGCAGATAATAAACAAAGAGATGCTACACACAACAGATTATCATGAATATTTCATTCAATCTTTAAAAATTTCGTAATATCTTCTTAATGGCATTGCAGGATATCTTATCTCAAAGAGAGGGTTACATATGAAAAAACGTGGTAATAACATAAATACAGTTGTGCTCATAAGACAAAAGTCCACTTGTCATTGGTTACTCCTCAACAAAGTGAAGGTTCTCAACATCGTCAAACCACTCTGGGAGAACTCAAATGTGCAGTTCATGCAAGACAGCCCAAGATTTTATGAGTTGGAGGCTTTTTGCCCAGAAGAATGGGCTGTTAACCAACAAGAACCTCATCAACAACTACCTCAAGAGACTTCAGGCTGTAAAAGAGGAAAATACAAAATATTAAGAGCAGGGGTGTGTAAACTTTTAATCAGGGTCATTTGGAAAGTTTCTGTTGTCATTATGATTTAAAAAGTAAACACAGTTATTTGACAATAAACTGCTTCACCCAACCACTAACAAACTATTTTTGTGTTATCATTTATATGTTGTGAAAAATGGCCAAGAAATCAGAAAATAAATAGCATATGTTGCATCAAGATGACATTATAGACATTATAATGAGACTATTATTCAAGAAATTCCTGAAATATTTCCTCACTTAAGTCCTGCTCCCATTGTTCCAGTACAGTCTGGTCCTGTTCCGTCATGAGGGTCAAGGTTTTTTTGACTTGGCCATGAGCCTCTGCTCCCTCTCCTTGGTTCCTGGTCAGTGTCAGACCTCTGAGATTCACCACAGACAGCTAACACTCTCCAGGATGTTTGAGCGGCTGGCTCATTCATATTTTAGTCTGTAGTTATTTGGGACTTCAGGCTTTTTTTCCTGCTTGTGGTTTTGTCTTCTGTTTTTTTGTTCCTTTTTTCTGGACATATTTTTGTTGTTTAGTAAAAAAGCTTTTATTGCTCACTTTAACAAGAAAGCCACTTGATCACAACCGAGCACCAACTACTTTCACTAGAAGAAAAATATCACATTCTCATTGACTCCCCTGTTAACAGAGGCTAACTCTACAGCAGAAAACACTAGTTTACACACCTTATGTTCAAGGCTTATGTGAAGAATGTCCTGATCTCAATAATAGATTCAAGAGTTAATGCCCCTGAATCACCGTTTGGCATTCTTTTAGATATATTAAGACACAAAGTTTCCCAAATCACTGACTGAATACAACCTGAGATTTTTTCCTCAAGATGATCAATTGCTGACTTGCTCACAGGAACCAGGCCGTTCTTGAAAAGCACTGAAAACATGGCATATTTATAATCCCCAGAATGTCACGGTGAACAATGGGTGGCAGACCTTTCTCTTCTTGAGGAGTTAAGATTTGGTATACGATTAAAATCCATTTATTAGCACACAACGAATGTGTTTAATAAGTCTGCAGGAATTGGACACAAACATGGCAGTGAGCCTTACTGCATATGCTCGGGAGTGATCACCGGCACAGCCTCAATGTGAATCGCCATCCTGAAAATCCACCACTCAGCAGCTTTTCTATCAAGTAACCCCCTGAAACTAAATGTAAAAATATGGTTATTGAATATTGTACACTGTATAGATAATAATTGATGAGGAATTAATTTTTAAAGTTTGGAAATGATGGGAATATATAATAATATATTCCAGAGAAGACAGGAGAGGGCTTGAAGTCCAAATATTTACTAAGAGTTTCATGAATAACACATTACAGATATATCTGGGTGAACTAACTGCATTACACAACAGCAACGTGTGACAAAACTCCCGTCGCAATGCGTTAGTTTTTCACACCCCTCCCTGGTGACCTGGTCTTATATATGCTCTTAAAAATGCAAATTAGTTGGGGCGTAGTTCCGTTTGCGTCTGGAGTTTTGGGCGTGAGCCGTTCACTTCCTGTAATGATGGATTGTCTGATCCTCTGCACAGAGAAAAAGGCACTCGGGGTGATAACACAGGTCTATAAAAATATCCTATTGATTAAATTCAAGTAACAAAAGAAACACACAATTATCACTCATTTATTTTTCAGTTTAATATTACACTTAATACTCAAATAATTATAACATAATACACCACATAATTAGAGAAAATGAAACTGTTGGGAGATACCTAAATTATCCTTCAGAAAATGAGTCATTCATTTACCCAGGGAAGGCGTGGCTTATTCCTTTACTGCAGCCATGTTCCAGAGAGCATTGGAGACTATTTTGGCCTCGTTTAACAGGTCTCCACAACTTGCCCCTCTCAGTGTATATTACAGGTTTTCTAGAGAAGTACTTAGATTTTCCCAGGCTGACCTCTTACATACCTCCCCGCCTTGTGGCCAGTGGCTCTGCTCATGGATTACACAACTTTTATCTGTAAGAAAAAATTGGAATGTCGTAACATCTTTAGCTGTGGTATGAAATGTCAACGGTTAACCAGACAAGAGCTGGTGGGATTCATGGCTCACTAAGTTATCTGGACAGGAATTGCAGGAGAGGTTAACTCATACAGAATACCTTTTTTACTTTTGCATAGGAAACCTCAGTGCTAGTTGCTCTAAAATCATGTGTCGTAATACCCTAGAAGGGTCCCTCTAAGAATATGATTTCTCCTCAGCTTGATCCATACACCAGTAACACTCAAATCTTAAAGCTCTGATCAGTATCTATGCGATACTTTACCCTCTGCTTGGGTCAATCCATGTAAGCTGCAGTATAAGGCCATCGATAAGGATGAGGAGCAGCCTCTGAAGAATTTAACTGTCTGAATGTTTGATAAATGTCGTTTTATTTCAAAGTCACCAATGAAAAAAGTCACTAATGAGAAAAATCTGTTAAGCTAGACAGCTATGAGGTGTAAAGTAAAGCGAGGTCAGAAAGAGCATGGGTCAGCATGAAAGAATGGGACATTAGCAATTAGTTAGCAACTGATTAGCCGCTAGGCCCTGTGCAAGGCAGAATCACAGAGACGACAGAAAGGTTTTCCCTTAAAAGTTACTGACAGGAGCATTGCTCTAGCTTCCTGCAGTGAGAGAGAGGGGATTGATTTACTCACATTGACAACTGTATTACTGCATTTAATTATAGCTACAGTAAAGAGGCTTGGTACAATCTACCAATCATGGACCTGGCGAATGAGGTTATTTGTTCTACCATAACCTGGCACCTTGATTAATTTGACGATTGTTCCCAGTGTCTAGTGTAACTACAGTTCCAGGTAGATAAGAACGTTATTGCGAATGATTAAATGGCTCTGACCCTTTGAAGCAGGAGCATCGTGTGCAGTAAATATTAATAGATTTAAGCTTCTTTTTTAATCTTCATTGCTCCTTACAATAAGGTATACTGTATAGAGGGCCTGACCTTTGTGAAGCATGTGCACACCACATTCAGAAGGATTTGTGAGTGGTGCAGAATTTAACTTTAAGGAAGGTGCTGCTTTTCAAAGACACGCAAATTGCATAAAATCATAAAAGTATTAAGAAAATTAAATTATTGGATGATCGTATCTGCAACAGAAATTCAAAAGGTGTTAAAATCGATAATGCTATGATTTTGTTTTTTACCCAGTACACACACAATGTGAAAATGGAAGAAACTGTTTTGGAAATGGTAAAAGTTGTATAATGAGACACATATTTCTTTTAACGACAAGGCTGAGCACAGATGACACTCAAATTTTCCTGTCGTAATCACAGCTTTCAGACTGAATACTATATTACCCAGTAATGGAAAACCAGATGCACCTTTTTCCTGTAATAATTGAGCTATATTAGAACAGTCCATTCATTCTGAAATATTAAAAAGAATCATAACAAACGTAACAAACCCAAGTTTCCCAGCTTTTCACTATGGAGCATTCAATAGGAAATAGGGTTTGGTGAACAGTAAGTCACCACAGAAATTCAAAAGACACATGGTACAGTAATTGACTTTAAAAAGACTTTTCAACAGACACACCCATAAAACATCAGAGTTTATTTAGAAAATAAATATCAAAAAGAGATCTAACAATAGAAAGTAAAAGAAATCAGTAAATGCCTTACTGAACTACATTACCCACAACCCCTGGCTCTCCATTCAGAACCTCACAGGTGTTTCCTGCACTTACCCAATCACCCAATAGACCACTGCAGACCCTCACTTCACTATCTCTTGAGGTGACAGAATGTCTGCTCATGCACATTACTACTACTTACTAAAACATTACTACTACATTTAAACATTACCGCACATTTTTAAACAATGTTTAGCTGTTATTTTGATCTTTGTAAATTTAACAGTGAAAATGAACTACCGGTAATTGAACTTTATTGACTGAATTCTAGTTTGTGTCTTTCTCTTCCTCTGTGTAGCTTTCCCTTCTTATAAATTATCTTTGTTGGATGAATTATACAAATAGTTCTTGATGTCCTCCATTCATATACAGTTGTGCTAAATACCAGCTATATTACATTTTTGTGTAATCATAGGGTACTTTCTGCATAGAAGCTAAGCAGGAGATGGTACAGAAGTCACACTCAATGATACAGTAAAGCAGGAAGTTAAATACTGTAGACCTTCCACAAAGAGCGTCAATTTCCTTCAACAGCCCTTAATAATGAGGTACTTTATGCTTTCGGTGTACCACAATCGAATTCCAAAACAATAAAAACAGTTGCTTTCTTTGTTGTTGAAAAGTGACTGACAAAATAATTCTTTGTCACAAACTAAAGCAAATCAATAACCATCACGGCTGATGAAACAGACAGCAATCGCGCAGCTAATTAGTGTCTGAAAAGCACACTTAAGGACTGAAGATTCTGGGAATCCATGTGAGAGAACACTGCAGACTTGGCTCTTTTGAGTCTCTTAAGCTCTCAGCCCTGGCTTTGCTTTATAGTCTCTGGATCTGGACTGAAGGGCCATGGGAATCTGCAGGCTTCTGCTGCAGATGAAAGAGATTGTTGGAACTGAAATTCTAGTTCGGGAAGGTTTTCTGACTCCATTTCGATATGTCCTAAAGCTGCTATTCCACAGTGTTTGCGGGAGATGAAATTGTTGTTCTTGAAAAAGAGTTCTTGTGAGGTTGAGCATTGTCATGTCTGCTGCTGGGAATTTAGAAACTGATTGAGAGGAAAGGCTCTACAGGGTTTATTGACACAGATTCTCAGTCAGAACAATAATGTGCCTTAATCAAGCAGGTCTTAACACAGATAGACCTGGGACCTACAACCACCAGCACCAGGAAACAGCTCAATTCAGCAGGTAAGTGGAAAGCGAAAGTGGTAGCTATCTGCAGTGAAAGATGAGTATATTGCTCGAAGAAAGTCATAGGAGGTGACAATCTTTGAACAAAATCATAGGGGTGAGTCTAGGAGCATCCATGTGGATGGTAAACCGGACGATGAGAGGATGAGACCGGTAAGGTTAAATTGTGTAAGAAGGGGACACGGAAACTAGAAAAAGGGGGTTTGCTGGCGTGAGTTAATGTGGGTTACATTGTGGCTCAATGATTGACAAAAAAACGTTTTTTTTATCCATTCATAAATCAAATGATATTTGACTTTGAAATATAGTGAGGTTAAAGTAAAAAGTCTCCCCAAATTAAAATACTTAAAGTAAAGATACTTAAGTACAGTAACAAATTACATTTACTTCGTTACTGACCACCACAGAATCAAAGCTTAGAACCTCCGCATTGAGGGGCAGAACCTTCATTCACTACATATCTTGATTAACCAAATGCAATAATGTACATTACATTTTTTAATAAAATCAAAAACAAGCCTCCAGAAATATTGGAATGCAACAAAAATCAAGACGAAACAAGATAACGTGTGACACGACAAGATCGTCCTAATGATTCATCTTACTTTTTAATTAATTTTTACTATGGAACTGTGATGGACAACATAAAAAAATGTGTAAAATGTTTGACTTTTCCGCAGACGATTAACTCGAGAGACAGAAAGAGAGTAAATGAAAGGCCTCCTCTCGTGCGTCCCATGTGAAATGAGGCCATAGTTTGATGCCTATCATCGAGATGGAAAAGCACCACTGAGCCAGCTTCCCTCAGAGAGCATTAAGAAATAAATTGTGTCTGTCATGTCAATGGCGATAATATTAGTCATGACATTACATTAGCGCGCTGATGAAAATAGAAGCAGACACTCTCCTTTTCAAATAGGACACAGGAAAGAGAATCGACCATTTTTTTACGCTTTTCCGTCTGCTCTGTTGTTCCCTCTGCTCTGTTGAGCATAATAATCATAAGCGCTAATCAATCACGAGCCCAATGGTTGTAAAAAATAATGCAAACATTGCTATGACCTTATGTTCTGCCATATAATAGAGGATTTTTATCATCAATTTCACAGTTAAAGAAAGCAGAAATGCAATTTCAAGCTACCTGAGCTTTCTACCCTGTAAAGCCTGAAAGCCTCTTTCTTATTATTGCTTGTGTAGAGGTTTAGGTGCTGTTGCTATCAAACAACATTCATAAACTCTTGACTGGCGATGTGTATTCCATACACCAATCATCTAGTGTTAGGAGATATTTCAGGCTTAGCATGCAAGGCTCTTCGTTACATCACAAGTTCACACATAGAATACAGTCTACCATTGCAGGTGTGCCAAGCGAGCTGAGCACATCCTTCCCTTCAGGAGTAGCTGAGGTTTGGTGGGGAGATGGGGTGGAAGTGGGTTGCCGTTTCAACAGAAGTATGCTGAATCTGCTAGACTAAAGGGCTTCCCACGAACCTTGTTAAACCATTAGTTCACCCTTATTTTTTAGTCAATATTCTGTAGAAATTTTTATTTAAAATTTACTTTCACAGATATATTCATTCATTCATTCTCCAAATCGTTTATTCCCATTTTGGGCTCACTGGAGTCTGCCGTTGCCCATCTCCAGCGCACATTTGGTGAAAGGGTCTGTCGTTGCCCATCTCCAGCGCACTTTGGGCGAAAGGCGGGGTACACTCCAGACAGCTTGCCAGTCAATCGCAGGGTAACACTCACTCACACATTCACATGTAAGGGGAATTTAAATTATTCAGTTAACCTGACGCATGTTTTTGGGATTGTGGGGGAATGTGGGACGGAAATGTTTTGGGAATGTGTGGGAAACCGGAGTACCCGGAGGAAACCCACGCAAGCACAGGGAGAACATGTAAAGGAACTTCCAGGAATGTCACCGACATTACAGAAATATGACACATGTAAAATAAATCAAATATGAAAAATATAAACCAGTAAAATGAACCTAAATAATGTTCAAAAAAATAATCCTAATTTAATTGCAGAGAATAAAGCAAAAAGAAAACCATCAAATTTCTTGTTTGTCTATTACATTATTTATGAAAACTTCACATAAATATGATAGAATGTGAATATTATTTGTTTTTAATTATCTTTGATTTCTGTAAATAAGTCTTAATGAATTTGTAATCAAACACATTCAGCATTTTATATGATTTATATATGGTAAATTTGAAATTGACAATAAATAGTTAGATGTGTTCATTTTTAGATGTTCCGGAGATCAGCAAAGAAATGATTATAGCCGCGTGGGCACAGTACTTAAAATCATTGTGGTGCAAGAAGAACTTCATTAAACAATTTTAAAACTGGGAAAACATATCATAAATAAAAAATATAATATAATAAAATGGTACATCAAGCTGAACTTTCCTTTATTTAAAAAGCATGTTCGTCTCAGAAAATGAAACCATTACAGAAACTATTTATACACTTAACTCAGTGAAATATACATAAATATTAAATAATAATGCAAAATACTATATAAGAAAAAAGAAACGTCAGTTTTCTAAAAGGTGTGTAAGTTCCACTCGATGCTTGGTTGGGGCTCTTTTTTCATGCATTACTGCATTAATGTGGAGTGGCTTGGAGGCAGTCATGCTGTAGCCTGCTCAGGAAGCCCAGATTGCTTTGAAAGCAGCCTTCGGGTCATTTGTGTGGTTTGGTCTAGTGTCTATTCTTTTTCTTCACAATACCCCACTCAAGAATGCTCTATGGTCTTCATATTAGTCTGCAGACTAATAACCAGATGCTCTGAAATTTCCTCGTAAATCAACCATGGATTTGAAGCATTAACCGTGGACTTGACGTGGAAATCATCACTGGCTTTTCAAGGCACACAGATTCTGTAGCAAGCTTTTGATTTCCAACTATAATACAAAGTGAATCTCCATCTGAAGAGAGAACTTTGGAGTACTGAGCAAGGAGTCCAGTTCTTTTTCTCAATGTCAGAAGAACCTGAACATTGCACCGTTTGAGCTGCACACCGTAGCTCTTGATTCTAACCTTATTACATCCTTATGAAATTATGACGTTTCCCTAAAATCATCTTAATGCTGTGGCAGTCCATTTTGCTGGTGCAGCTTTTCCTTCCATTCAACTTCCAAAGAATTTGCTTGGAGCCTGAGCAATCAGCATTGACCTCTGTGGCTTACCCTACTTATGGAAGGTGTCTTTTGGTTAGGTCAAGTCAGCAGTCATCCCATTTATTGTGTACGGTCTGAGAGGTCCTGGAAAGGCCTATCTATCACAATATCAATAAATAAATGCCAGAAATATTTAATTTGTGTGTAATGATCCTTTATATACATCCGAGGACTGATCAGAGAGAACAACGCGAACAACCAGGAGACACGGAGAACAAGGAGATGTGGAGATGAATCTGACGCCCAGAGAACCTCACCAACAGACAGTGGCTGAGGAATTGTAGGTGATTTTGATTAGATTTAGACGATGAAGAGACAGGTGCCGCTGAAGAACCCGGCAATACCAAACAGAATATTCTCAAATGGAACTGTTTACACATTATAATTCGGATTAGAAAATACATCCCATTTTCGAGAATTAAAGTGAATTACTAAACATCAGTATTATGTTTAACAAGCCCAAAAACACATCTTACACTGGTGAAATCACGATCCCATCACATATGGCATCTGATCGGTGCAGAGAGGGGGAGGATTATTTGCTTTGTAAACTAGATTTGCTGTTTGTTTAGCTCTCTGGAGAGAGATGCTTTGCTCATTAGCCCGAACACATTGCTTGTAATAGAAGCTAATGGTTTATGCATATGGAGAAATCAGCAAGTGCTGCTATGATGTAGTGTGATGCTTGTTTTATGGAAATCAAAAGCTGGATGAACCAAGGCCTTGTGTGTAGATGTTAACATTCCAACAGCATTTGACATGGTGATGCACTTGAGAAAATGTGTTAACTATTGAAAAAAAATAGCAGGATGTATAAAACATGCATATAAAACATATTCACGCAGAGGCTCAACCCTAAACAACCAGACTGTCTCTCAAATAAATGCCATAAATAACATCACGGGAACCAATCCTCAAAGAACAACAAATCTATGTGAGCGCCTCCAGGCTTCAGAGCATGAAATCTGTAATTAAATGTTTCCTCAAAGATTCCCAATGTAGAAATATCAGGTGTTGTGATGAAGCTAAGATGATGCTTTAGCAACATTAACTTTTATTGTGCTTTCCAGTACCACAGCCCTGTTTAATAACCATTATGGGCCATAAAGAGCAATGGTGCATGGAATGTTTCATTAAGAAGGTAATCCTAGAATAGGCAAGCGTCACAAGCTCGGGTCGGAGACATGCTGCTGTGGTGCTGATACAGCAGGAGGCCATTTCTAACCATTCAGCTTTTCTAATGTTCCCATGACAAGTCTTCCAAAATAACATAAATATAGCTGTTCTAAATAGTGCTAGATGACCTTCAGCACAAAATGTCTTAAAATTCAGATTCCAAACCAAGGGGCGAGCTCCTGTTTTTCCTCTCGATGCGAAATAGGAGGTGACTGAACTGCAGTTCCTCAATATATATATATATATATACTTTAATACTCACAGTGCCTTTTGTCTGTGAATAGGATCAAGGAGGATCCACCATTCCATGAGGTGAAAACACATGTCCGACATGCTGGTCACTAAAAGGCCCGCAGCAAAGGATACACTCAAACACATTTGCATTTTTTAAAAGAACAGATAAAAGACCAGGTCACAAGGGAGAGCGTGTTCGGCTAACACATTGCGACGGGGGTCGAACATCCACTTTGCCTTTGTGTCATTTATTTAATCCACCCCAGATATCTGAACATGATAGTCATGAGTTTTTAGTAATATTTAAACACCAAGCCCTCTCCTGTCTTCTCTGGAATATGTTTTCAATGATTTCCTTCAATATAAAAATAAAAGTACAACACCTTGTGCAAAAGAAACAGCAGTTGTGGGTCATTTGAGAAAAATACAGATTGTTTGGATCACGTCCTGGACCCCTAAAGGTGATGTCCAGCTGATGCTTTGTGAAGAAATATGGAGAGGGGTTAAGATCTCTGTATGAATGAATGAATGAATAAATAAATAAATACCTTTGCTTTAAATGCCAGTGGACCACCTGAGATTTTGTAAATGGTTTTCCTTTTTTTTTTATTTCTACTTTGTTAGAGACAGAAATAAAAACAGAAATAGTGACAAGGGTAAACAGTTGGTTCATATAATAACATTTAACAGCACGGGGTGGGCAGGTCGGTATGTATCGCAATGCATTGTAGCAATTACCTACTTTGGTCTTATAAATAGACCACATCCCTGCCACCCTCTGGTTTTTCTTCACAGGACACTAGGCTGACAGCCAATAACAAATCACCAGCAAACTTTAAAAATACATCGACCTTCTTTGATGAGGACTTCTTTATACTTCTTTAAACTATGCCAAACGTTTTCTACCCGCTTCTTTTAATGTCTGATGTCACCACAGTTGAGTTGGCACCAGTTACACAAATATTTGGTAGAGAAAGTGGGTTGTGGCTTTTAAACTTTGGTTGTCACTCAGCCTTGCTCAGTCTCAGCGAAGAGGGCATGGCCTGGTGGGAAAGTGACGTCAATGTATAAGTGTATTCTGTCTGTTGCGAAGTTATTACAAGCTATTTATGCAAGATATTTTGCATATTACTTTTTTAAATTAGCTGAAATGATGTGTGTGGGGGCCGGGTTATACTGGTTATTGGTTTTATTGGAACCGGGATTTTTTTCTTTTTTTTTGGGAGGGAACTGCAAACAAATTATTAGATTTATTTGTGTCTGATCTGAACCCCATCATTTCTGAAATTACTTCATGTTTATTTCGTTTTTACATCACTCTTTATTGTTACATGCACAAACTGCCCCAACTTTAGCACTGCCCCTAGTGGTTGGATGAAATTGCGCACTCTAATGCAAATCAAACTAGACCCTGGGATTTTATTATCAAAATAATTATTGAATTGAGTCGTGAAGCTAATACAGTTTAGAGCCAGTGTTTCCTTACTTCTATTCAAGTAGAGGCAGCATGTCATTGAGTTCACTGGTTTGTTTCCAGGTACCTGAGCATTTTTCCAATTTTGCCTTGTCTGTATTCGTTGTTGAATCCCGTTCAGAGCGAAGGAATTTAAAGCCAAGGTTTGTTCCGACCAAAGAAACAACATGACTTCACACGGGCAGCTCGCCGTAGAAGTATCTACCTAGTGATTGAGTTCGGTGAGACTAAACTACACTGCAGAGCTTCACCGAAATGAACCTTAGCTGAAATATTAGCTTCATTACCTGAACTTTCCCAGCACTCCTCCTGAGATCATTCTCTGCGGTTCCTCTGTCTTTGGGTGCTTGTCAGAATCACTTCACGTCCTAAAGCAATTAAGCAAGCTCTTCTCTTCGCAGAGTGCCCTGATCTCCAGGTAGGCTGCATCTGACAGGATCCCCCCCTGTTTCCCCTCTTAGCTCGCTGATTTAATTTGTTTGGTAATATGAGGATTGGCATGTTCAGCCCTGATTCACCGCAAAGTGAAATTGGACAAGGGCATTGGAGCTTCTGCATGTAAAACTGTCTTACCTTGACAGCTGCCTGAGTGGACCGGGGATTGCCTGCAGAGGTTCCTGAGAGGACCACACACAACATTCGTTCAGCCTCTGTTGAAGGGATTTAGGGAAACGCAATAAGCTGTAAACTCATGTACTGTTTGCTATAGTGAGTGATTGAGAAGAGAGGAGGAACGTAGCTTCTTCTTTTCTGTCAGTCCATCAGTTCCTTGAATCTCTTTCTCCTATGAAAAGATTTAGACACTGTATATAATCTATTTACTTGGTGTAAATGGCAGGGAACATTACTTGAGTTGCTTGAAACCCCCCGGATCCTCTTCAGTTCCTTGGATATCGTCCCACTTTGAGTGACATTAATGTGTTCCTGTGGGAACTCACAGAATTTCAAAGGTACATTGGTTTTTATAGACGTTCTCTTGTGTCAGCAATCCTGAAAAAAAAGGTTTTTGCTGTAGAGCTAAAACATTGGGGTTAATTGGCGCAACAGGAACTTGCTTTTGGTGCAAAAAATGCTTTGTACTTGTATAAAAACACACTCTAGCTCAGGACAGCTAGCATTACCAATGAATTCAGTGTATGCTCGTAGAAAAGCATCATCTTCCTTGAAAATCATCCATTTTATTATTCTCTACTGAAATTATGCTATTATTAGATTTATATCAGATTTTTCTTTTAAAATCTTGACTCTTTTAGAGTTACATTATGCTGAAATACCAATGGGAACTTAGACTTTGACATTTTGTGGGCTAAGAATGTTAGGACCTTTGCTCAATTCCAGTATAAAAATCAAGGACAACATCAAGGATTCATTTTTGTTGGTATATCAACCTAACAACCCAACATTTAATTTGTAAAATCTCTTTTTAGGATGATTTTTACTTTGCTACTGGTCTAATTCGTTTCCATTGTGTATGCTAAGCTATGCTATCTGGGTAATATCTGGGAAAAAACTAATTCCAATCAGCGCTCTCCTGCTTAGAAAAGGCCCAGGCACACCTGACTCCATGCAGAAACTGGAATAAAAGGAGACCAGAGACTCAGAAACACCAAGCTTTGCACTCCAGAGAGACGTGTATGTCTAATCGCCGTTTCCGTCGGTCTGCTTCGCTCAGAGAGCAGCCGATGCTGGACCGCCTGATCCACTCACCGCTCCACTTGGGTTCCCCATTGAAGAAGAGGACGTACAGCGATCACCAGCATCAACCCTCACCGCCACGGAAGACCAGAGTACTCTCGTCGTCACAGCATTTCATTTACATTTTTGGTAAAGGGAGCTCATTGGATTATGGGATATTGATGAGTCCAAGGTGAAGGGTACATTGAAAATGAATCAGATTACTTCTTGAAGCAGCAAAAAAAAAAAAATTAGTTATGCTCTACCTTCTTACCTCAACAAGAACTTTCCAAAATAGCATTATGTTTAGATACAAATAAAGCTAAACACACATAAAGGATCTCAGGAAGAGCATAAGGTTGTGACTAGACAGAAAAACTGTTTTTATACCATGCGTTTTATGTTTTTAGACGCTGTACCGGGCTGATGCAAGACAGGCATTTGGAGGACAATAGCTGCATATGTGTCATAACCTCACATTAATGCAGTGGGGAAATGAGAGAATTCACTGAACTAACCGACGCCTGTGTTAATTAAATGAGGAGCATTAAAGGCAGAGCTTCGTGTTCATCTACACGCAGCAGAGTGGATTTTATTCCCAGTCTCTGCACAGACATCCTTGGAGACTGATACCAGGAGCATCTTAAGTCCGGCTCATTTCCGCATCCAGTGAAGGGAGACGGCTCCTTAAGGTGTGTGTTTATGAGGTGTAGCCCTCTGGGAAGCTGCTTCAGCCAATCAGAACCCTGGAGACTCACACCTGCTGTTTGGGAGCTTAGCTTGCAGAGCTGTTTTACATTTAATGGTAATCTCGTAGAATATGCTTTAATTTGGTGCTAAAACAGATAATCATCTTCTCTATCTAATCCTTTGTAAAATATGCATCTTTTTATCAATATAAACAGAGTTTCTAAAATTGACGTTATATCTGTACCTTAAAAAGTATTACTGTTAGTTGTTTTGTTATGTATAAGGACATGCAGTAGATCTAGATCTTTCAGTCCTTTCGGTTGGAAATTTTTGATTGTAGCTATTGGTGTGGAGTTTGTTAACTGAATGTTTTTTTTATTACTTTACTTTCTCTAAAATGATCTTTAAAACTGCTTCTTTTTTAACATTTTTTTCCACAACGAACCTGAAATTTACAGTCAACAAAAAAATACACTTTGAGTAGAAAACTGAGAAGGAACAATTTTTATATTTTATAACAAAAATCAAGCGTTGAGTAATTCAAAATTGATAAATCCCCAAAATACAAAGACAAGGTCAAAAGAATGGAAAAAATTTTAATAAAAAAACAAGGCAAACCTCTCCTAATCCATATACGGTGCACTTTTTGTTCCATTCTGCTTTGAGCTTTTAAAAAAACAACAACCATATCACAGGTCTTGTACTTCCAAGGGTTATTCATTATCTTCACCGCTAGATGGCACTGATTTCACCAATTAGAAATTGAGCAATTTTACATTTAAATTTGAATTTTGTTGCAAATTATCATAACTCTAGTAATGTTCATTTAAAACCAATAATATCAAAGCCAGTAATGCCAGTAAAGTGCAATAACCCACACAATATATTTGAAATAAAAATTAAACTATAAGTGGGTTGTGTTATGCCTACCGCTGATGTGATTGGCACATACATCAATTGTTTCATTAACCAAGCCTTCCAACCTCTTCAGGGGGCTCAACCATGTAGACATGGTTGCAGAGAAAGTAGGTGGATTTTAACTTAAACAACATATAACTCCAAGTCAGCTTTGCTAAGATGTAAATCAAAAATAGAGTGTGCAGAAAGACTGAATGTGCAAACAAAGTGTAGATATATGCCATCTGTGTTCTGCAGACATCAAGTGTGTACTTGATCTAAAGGATAATTCACAAGTTCATTACTAAACTAAACTAAATCCTTGTTTTTGTACAGGAATTTCTCCCAAAAAGGTTTATGCAGTGAGAGTGCTGCAGCAGCAAAAGCTCCAATCTCCTCGATCAGCTCGACTGTTTTCAGGATAAGCATTGTGTGCTCCTTCAAATGCCTTTTACAGCATCATGCTCCATCGAGTGTCACCTTGAAAACTTTGCTATTCATTCAACCACGGAATAGAGTTGCTCAAGTGAATGAGAATTATGTAATTCAGCAAAAGCATCTCAAGTTGCAGAGTTGACTAATTGGTTTAAAGGTCTTTAATTAGAATGAAAATTAAAGCTGCAAGCAGTGATCAAAGGGTTCTCGTACCTCTTGATGGGCAGCTTGTTGCAAAATACACTACAAGCAATAGCTATTACAAGATGAATCCAAGAGAGACCTGTCAAAATTACTTAGCAATAAAGGCAAATTAACTAATGAAAACCATATAAAGTTACCCCAAGGTGGCACTGTGATTGAGTCACAATATTTTTCTATTATTGTTTTGGCCAGCATTCTTGTCTCATGTGTTAAAATTAGTCAAAATAAGTGCCTTATATGCGGTTGTGCAGTGCAATGCAGGCACCTCACTTCCTCTCACTCTGTTCATAAGCAAAAAAATAAATAAAACGCTTAATTTTTTAAAAAAGGAGGTGCGTTATCCATGTTACGTTTGGTATTTCCTGTTGGCACCACAACTGAGAGAGTATCTTGTAGATGTGCTCAGACCTAAACCAATCACATAGTTGGTAAAATTGGGACCGATCAGACATTGCATGGCTGAGTAATTAACAGCTTCCTGTTTATGGCTAAATTTCACATAAACACATTGTTTAACAGTTAAAAAAGCTTCACAATTTACCAATAAGACAGGGGTGTCTAAACAGCCTGCACAGTTTAGCTCTAACCTCAACTAAACACAAACGTAATTGACACCCCTGGCTTAAGATAACACAGCTGTACTTCTTTAAACTCCTCCTAAAATATGATAAGAGCAAAAGTGGCTGCTTTTAGAGATTTTTGCTAAATACTCGACTTCCTGACAATTTTGGAAATACAATTCATGTCACTTAAATTTAAGTCTTGCTACCCTACACGTGTACCGAATTTTATTAATAAGCTATAGAGGCGCTAAAGAGCAATTCTCACTTTTCAAACCCCAATCAGAATTACATTTTCACCAGTTCTGATGTGTGTGTGAAATTCTATGACTTTACAAGCACGTTAAGAGCCTCAGAAATCCACTGAAAAAAGAGGAAATGTTTTATACATGTGTTTTATACAGTCGGTGGCCCATATGAACTTGGAGTTTTGTTAGCTTTACACTTTTATCATAGTCATGCAGGCTGGACCAGTGAAGTCATGATTTATATCACTGTATTATGAAAATAGTAGCACTTCTAAATCCAAGCAAAGCTCTATTTAACTAATTCTCCAGTTCACTCAATACAAACCTATTCGAAAATCCCAGACTGGAAACACAAGCCTTCCCTTTACATGAATGCACACACAGCGAAAAGTAAATGGGTAGACATGAACTGGGAATAACATTTACTTTCCTGATCCTGATGGAAAATTCCCAGACCAGAAATGTCTATGGAATCAATTCCCAGATCACGTACCAGCAGCCTCCGATGTGACAATTCATAGTGTGACTTTATTCTTTACATTTATAACATCATGATCATGTGTGGATGTCTGCGATCATCTGGGTTGGACTGTCAGTGATAAACGCAATGGGACTTGTCCTGATTTTGATCACAAATAAACAAAAATCTGGCACTAATCAGTGACCATGAATTTGAAAAAAAAAAAAAAAGCTTGGCTTAAATGATAACTGAAATGGAAAATTGGGTTCCAGCTTTTCCCATTTTTGCACTTGCAGCAGATAATCAGAATAATGAAGTGAAGCGCTACACGGACCGGTCAGGGTTCGTTCAAGAGGCGAAATGAAGAGCTCACATATCTTTCACTTCCAGTAACATACTATAGCTTCGGTGTGAGACTACACAGTTGGTCCAGAACTGTTTGGAAGTCGAAATGAAGTCAAAAGTGGGAGCAGGAGCGATGTTAGAGCTGCTATGTTGTGCACGAGTACAGTATGAAGAATGCTTCACACTGATAGCAGGTTTCACTCTGAGAGTTGTGAGAAAAAAAGAAAAACGGAGAGATCTGCCCAGACCCATATATGCTCCATGGGTGCTCTCACTCAGGTCCTCACATGCACTTCAGAAATACAGTGAAAGACAAGATTGTTTGTTCTGGAAGAGTCTTTTAATCAGCCAGCAAACCAGCCTTTATAAAGCCACACACAACAAATTGTGGGAAGATTTTTTTAAAGTTACGGCATACATTTCTAGGTTGGCGTTCATTTGGTTTGTATTTAAAGCAGTGACAAGCAGCCACCTGCACAGATGATTGGATCTGTCACAAAGGGTTTTTTGGAAACACCAACAAGCACAAGCTGCCTTTCAGCTCAGTCAGAGAGATGTTCATTGCAACACGACCACTCCTGCTATTCTCTGCAGTACATCAGTGTTCAGGGCAGAAATTGTGGCAAAGACAGGGAAGAAGTAGCCGAGCAAACTAAACCACGACTGCAGCAAACAGCAATTCCTGGAACATTGGTGTACGGCAGATTTGGGAATCTAATGTTGATGCAGGACGAGTCTGCTAGCGTGAGGCAGAGGCAGCATAACACATGGTATCTACAGTTTTAAGACTTTAAAACACTCCTGACAGAGATTTAAGACCAAATCACATACGTGTCAGTCACTTTCTCTTGCCATCTGCACATTTTACTTCCAAACATTTTCAAGATATTGTTAGACCTTTTAATTTTGTTGTTGTTTCAGTTCTATAGCTTCAATCTCTGACAACCCTGGCTTTCACTCAAACCAAAAGATGGCGTCTCTCATTTATTAGCATTAGACTTCTCTGTGATTGTAAAACATAGATTGAGCTTTTCCTGACAAGACACAAACTCTTAAGTCCTCTACAGCAGTCTCTGAATTTTCGTGCGACACCAATTGGAACTCACACCTCTGACTAACGAAAGATTTTGTCTCTACCATATTGGATTGCTTTTGTAGATCAGTGTGTAGAAACAAACTACTGTCTTGTGTTTCATGACTCTGAATTTCATCCCTTCATCAGATGTTTTCTGCTCTAATGAACCTGAGAGTGACAGCAATGTGACAGACAGAGAGACCTTGTACCCAGAGCAGATAATTTTAAAGATCTTTGGAAACCAGATTTAAGACATTTGAATGCGTTTCAACAATGCATTTCAGCATTGTGGAATGTAGGACTTTAAGGCCCTGCGGACACTGTGACGTTAGTTGCGTTAGAACAAAATGGAAGAACTTGGGAATTACATAAAAAAGGGGTACACTAGGCAGAGCAGGGTGAGCAAACCTCACATGCAGTGGTCACCAATGCTCCAATTTCATGGAACGTGTTTCACAAAAGCACTGGAGTAAATTTTGGAGTAAAAAGCGTTTTGGTTGAGACAAACTTGAGCGAGTCCTGATACAAGGCTGTAATAAAAAATACAACACTTTTTTTTCTTGAAAAAGAGCATTTTAATAAAAGAAAATGCATATTTACATTGCAGAGTTAATCATCCATTCGTTGAAACATCATTGTGTACATAGAAAAACGAGGAATTATACAAAATTCACTTTAGGTGCTTGAGTGGGAAACAAATGCTTTGTAACAATTCTACGAAACAGCTGTAATGAGACAATTTTAGCATGTACGACTAACTCATAATTAAGTAAATAGAGAGCTGCCCCCGTCTTAAGGCTCAGTGGATTTCTGCCTTTACATGTTCCTAGTGTTTAGCAAAAACAAAGTTATGGGATAGGAACACAATTGGGCTTTAAACAACACAAAGCAGTAGAACTTTTTACACAATGTACAAGGATAAAAATATGCCCCTATATTTGTTTAAATAACAACATACTGACCTAATCCATGCTGACAAATTCTAGCCTTCATCTTTGAGTCAACAAAAACTCTCTGGGAGAACGAGTAATAAGAGTTGCATAAAATCAGCGGAGATTTCAATGCACTTTAGTCCAGCGTGGCGCATAAACATGACGGCATTTTGAAGCACCGTCTTTGTGGCCATTCACAGTTTCTTCTGGGTTAAGTAGCAGTCTATAACCAGGGGTGCCAGGCAGGGTCCATGCGGCACAAGTTGTCCAGGCTGTTGGCAGCTGCCACCAGAGTGTTTACTTTACTCTCTCCACCTTCAAACTGCGCCAGGTTGTGGAGGCGGGTCATGATGGCCGTTACTGCTTTCTGGACCAGAGACACCAGCTGCTGGCTGTCCATGTTCTCGGGCTGTCCAGCAGATGACAGAGGCATGGATGTGTCCTCCTGTGTCTTCTTATGCCAAGCAATGATCTCGTCCCGAAGCACTGCTTTCAAAATGCCATCCACCTGATTTGAGGAGACACAGATGGAGAACGATGGAATCATTGGAAAGTTAAATCAAGAATCCAAGCCATTTATTCAATAGGGAAAACAGAAAATATTACTGAATAAAGTAAATAATTTCATTAAAAAATATCAACGGGTTCATTCTAAAAAGTAGTAGAAGTAGTCCTTTAAAAATAGAAATGAAAACAAAATATTGTTCCTACGGCAAAATGCTTCCTAGCTGTTAGCACTGAATGAACAAAAATGACTCAAAAACATAACATTATATTACGTCACTGCAACCAGATTATTTACCATATAAACCAATTCGGCATGTCTCTTTCATAGCTTAAGAAAATGAGTTAGGTGGAAACAGATGATTCGCTGTGGCGACCCTAAACTGGGAACAACCGAAAGAAAAAGAAGAAGAAGAAGCTTAAGAAAATCATAGAGACATGGGGGTTGCTTTATTTTACTGGTATTGACATAAGGAACATTATATTATGTGACTGAATCCACCATAGCAACCAGACTGTTTACCACAGCAACCAATATGGCGCAGCTCTATTTCAGCTAAGGAAAAAAATAGAGGCATGGGGGTTGGTTTATTCTACTAATTTTCACATGACTCAAATCACATGACCTTTACTTACCTTGAAGTTGGGCTGAGCAAAACACCGAGCCACTGCTATCATAGATGCCGTAAGTGGTCCAGATACACCAATGGTGGTCAGGAACTCCGAGATGTTGGGTGTTAGCCTGAAGGGCACGGGCCGGTTGGCGTCCAGATCACCAGTGGCATCATTAATATCAAAGCGGAAGTATGACACATTGAGTTTTCCAGTGTCCTGTGAGGAACACCACATCAGGATCAAAACATCTTGTTTCACAAAACAGAAACTTAAAACAGGTAGAATCCAACCCAGAAAGATGCTTGTTTTTTTCATGCCGGACCGTTATGATGACCCTTTGCATCAAGCCCATTAGAACCATGGCATTTGTTCAAGTAATAAACGTAGATTAAAAGATTGAGATCACCATAACCATCACACCCTAAATGTATTATTTTACAATGGATAAGTCCATTTAGTGATGATGTGAGCTCAGTATTTAGCCATGAACAGGAGCAATCTCTGTATCTCGAGTCAATGGAGTGCTACTCTGGAAGTGATTTGGCAGATGGTTAGTGAGTGTAGGAGAGAGAGAGAGGGAGAGAGAGAGAGAGAGAGAGAGAGACAAAGACAGCAGAAAAGTGCCTGTCTGCTCTGCCTGCCGTAGTAATCTCCCAGAGCCTAATGAGATCTGCCGAGTGGAACCGAGAGCAAGGCGGTTTACTTTACCCACTTAGCTGCCCATTCCTCTGCCTGTCAGAAAGCTCCAGATGAAAAGCATTGGATGAGATGTTTGTTTGCTGATCATTTTCAAAAGTTCCAGGTAGTAAAAAAAGATTTTTCTAAAGGCAAAAACTGCAGACCCATCAAACTGATTGGAACCTCTTGTTTTCTTCTGTTTTAGATGAACAAGAGCCAGTTTGAGCTCTGAGATTGCAGAAGCTATTCATTTACCTGAGCGATCTGCAGCATCTCAGGGTTGAGGCGGTTAAGGTGAAGCATGAACTCTGCCAAGCCAATCAGAGCTAGCTGGATGGTGAACATTTTGCGGAAGGTCCAGTAGTCCGTGGCGTTGGGGAAGGTGTGCAGCGCCCATTCCTTCAACATGCTTCTGGGAACCATGTTGCCCTGGACCTCCTTAAGTATGTCACGTAAAACCTTGGAGAAGGAAAATATGAAGAAAAAGTTGAGTGTACATTCAGTTTCATCCTATAACAGAGCAAAAAATACTTGATTTAACTGGTAATGACTGCACTGGATCAATAATATGGGAGAAAAATGTTCAAAAAGAAGGTAGTCGCTCATTTGGGGTAGTGGTAAGCAATGTGTGCTTTTCACGGTGGCACAAGGCAATCCAAGCTTGAGACCGGACCTCACTCTGCCCAGATCCCTGACTAGAATTACTTTGATGTGTTAATAAAAATGAATAAGACCATTCATTAATGATAAAAACAAAAACGGCAAAACAAAAATTGTGTTCAACAAAATAAGACCTATGAAAATTGAATCCATTTTTAGTGTAGATGTTGGGATTTTGTAAAAATCAGATGGTCTGAAAAAGCTTGGTTTGGTTATGGCAAAATTTGTATTTATATTCTTGACATGATCCATGGCAAGAGAAATACGAGGAGATTCAAGTAGCTTCAGAGCCTGGAAAGAAAAATGTTCATGTTAACTTTCATAAAGGCATGTTAAGGTATTCAAAACATTCATAAAATTAAAAATAACTAACACTCCTGCAGGCCTGTCTGCTTTAACTCTGTATGATGCTTAAAACCTAAAGGCCATGCTGGCTCAGATCATGTTTATAGCACACGCAGGGTTTGGCCTCAGTACAATGAAACTGCAGCAGTTGCAGGACAGCAGCCTTGCAAGCATTCTGACTAGAGTAATGTTAAACTGGTTCACAATTTCTTTTAAGACTGAATTGTCTTAAATTCCATATCAACAGGTGATATGGTCCAAACTTAGTGAAAGTCACACAAAAGGCTTAGGAGTTAGTAGGCGTTTCAAAACATCAAAAAAATGAGCCAATCAATAATTTCTAAGGCTTGCTGCCATAAATGCAACTTTAGACAAGTCATGGCACTGCAAAGTTACAGAGTTAAAGTCGAGAGTCTTCTTTACCAGAGCGCCAAATATCATAACTTTCTCACAATTAGGAAATAATTTATATCATTTTTTTCCCAATCATCATTCTTCTTTCATCACTTGCACACTGAAATAACCCTTTAGAAATCTACCCTCATTTTTTTTTTATGTTTAGATGGACTTGTAATTTATAAAAAAATGTATACATGCATAGAACTGCTGGCATACCTGATGACTAGCTTGGGTTCCTCTCGCTTGAACAGTTGCAAGCCGGTCGTAATAACGGGAAATGGGGTTGTCGTGTTCAATGCCCTTCTTAGCACAACGCTGCTTATAGATTTCCACCAGAGACAGAGATGAAGGATTGTCCTCCACTAACCGCATTTGAGGGGACACTGCCACCACCCTTGGGACTGAGAAGAGAATGTGTTTAAGAAGGATGTAGTCTTGTGGTGAATAAAAGGTGTTACTAAACAGAATGTATTTGGTGTTGACGCAATGTTAAACCGCGATGTCATTTTTAAAGAAGTGACTACAAGGCTTTATGCCACAAAACTCTATGGGGTTCTACAGAAATGAAGTCAGAAAAGCACTGAGGACAAAATTGAAAGTTTAATAATTCATTATCTGTAAATAAAAGAAAAACTAACTAACCAACATTTATTCACAGTGGGTCAGGAAAAAGCTAAACAGTGAGACTCTTGATCTCTGACCTGAAATACTTCCATTTTGATGTGTCCATAAAGACAATTTAGATCTTTCTCTGTTGGTATCCACGGGGAGAAGAGCAACCTCATTTCTATTCATTCAGCTCTAGCCTCATCTCTTTCTTTCTCAGTTTCCTCTACACGACTCTTCTGCTACTTTTCACCTCAATCTTGCCTCTGTTTCTTCTCTTCTGTTCTCTATTTCCTCCAATCATTCAGAGAGCAACTAGGCCACTGAGTCCAGCACTGACAGCAAATGAACACCATTAAAATGGGGCAAATTTGCACAATTTAAAACAGATCTGAAAAGGACCATTAAAAAAAAACCCCAAAAAACTCTTGCCCCACTTTTTAGTTCTTTGTTCCATCTGCTATACACCGAGCATTAATAGTTTATCTAGTTTATTTAGCTCATCCAAAGGCAATACAGTATTGTGTATTTTTTCAAGACATCACTGCAAATGTTAAGTAGCCCTACTGCTTTTGCAGTTTTTCAGAAATGTTGTTAGTAAATCAAATAAATTAAGCTAAGATGTTTAATGCTCTTCCAAAGAAAATATTTCCAGAAATCCAAAATGTACACTGAATATTTTTTATGTAATTGTAGCAACTGTAACTCTAGCAACTTTTAAATAATCCTTCTTCCTCGAAATATGGCAAGCGGTTTGTATACCAGAAGATGCGTTTTGGTGGCTTGGGATCATGAAGCGATGACCTTTGGCAAACTTCAGACAGCCAACACGTGTTGTTTGAGCAGAGGAACCACATGAATGCTACAGGAATTTAATCACGGAAGTGCATATTTTAACCAATGGTAGGTTATAAAAGGTATACCACTCATCCTTCTCATGGATACACCACGAGGCCAGATCCTGCACGGAGCCCAGCCCTAGTCTGAGGGAGATAATCTTTAATTTCTTCCATTCTATAAAAATACACCTTGTGATTGTTTCCTTGTAGCCCATCTTTATGTAGATCTACAGTATTGTCCCTGGTATTTTGGGGCTGCTCTTTGGTCTTGATAATGGCAGGGATTAAACCATTGAGTGGTGATGCTTATTAAACACAAACATGTCTGTGAAGGCCAAAATTGGTCGGAATGTGTTTAAGTGCAACTTTCACTAGCCAAAACAATAAAAACAAGACGTTATTAAAAAAAGAAGTTATTAAAACCATTCTTAGACTGGATTTGTAATTCCAGTCTCTTCTTTGTGATGTGTAACTACGATTAAAATTAAAAATCTATCCAATGCATTTTAGATTTACCTCCACATATAAGACAAGTTCTACATAAGGTGTTATTTTATGAAGGAGGTAACGTTTTCTCTGATATTTGGTTGCTGTGCTACCTGTGAAAAAGAGGTGTCTCTTGGTGGTCTCTTTCCTCTTTTCCAGACATGGATTGAGAAGCCGCAGGAGCTGCAACACACGCTCCTCTCTGCGGGACTCTGTCAAACATGCGTCATTCATCACTAAGTAGGGATAGATCTTGCCATTGTGCCCGCGGATATAGAGCCGTCGAGCAGCTGTGTTGTGCTTTTGAACAATTTCCACCCTGGGCATGAACCTTTGGAAACAGAACAAGGCAGTGTGAGAGGATGATGGAGAAATGGGTGAAAATTGAGGTCTCCACTGGAGTCCAGTTTACCACTCCACTGAGGAAATGGTGACAAATGTTCAATCAAAAGCCAATTACCTGTCTCTAACCCCGTTGCCTAGTGGATTTCAATTATATATAGCCGTATAATTGTCTTTTTGCTATTTCAGGCTAAACTTTAAAAAAATATATGGTCAAAAATATGGAAAGTGAAATGTAATTGCTGGAATTCTAGAAAAAAGGAGCAAAATGATTTCTAGTTTGCTTGTGGCAGATGAACTAATAAGTTATTGGATGAGCTGATGATCAATAGAGCAGGAGAAGCACATCCCTGGCGTGCATTGATTGTTACCTGGCAATCTTGATGTAATAGTGTGTGGGTTTAGGCATGAGGAACTCTCCCGGGATCTCCACTTCAGCGGTTTGGGCTGAGAAGTTGCTAAGGAAACGGCACTTCTCTTCAATCAAGAAGAACTTTGGCAGCTGCTTCGTCTTGGCTTCCAGGATCTTGATCCATTTCTTCAGCTTCGAAATGAGGTTGTGGAGCTTCATGGAGCCAGGAACACTGAAGTCAAAGTCTGTGGGAGGGAAAAATGATTGGATATTATAAAACAGAGAAATAGAATGTGGATTAAAAACAACTGGAAAGAAATATCTGTGACGTGGCCGACGTGGCATAGAGCTGACGGAGTAAGTGTGAATGAGATGTTATCTTTGAATCAAGGATACAGAAGTGGTGCATCTGCAAAGTGTGCATTTTGTGGAGGTGCAGAGATCACGATCCATCAGGATTGATTGCTTACAAAAACAAGCAGACATAAAAAGGATGGTCAGTTTGCGAATCACATTCCGAATTTTAGAGACAACCTCCGGGCCAGACCTCTTTATCAATTAGGCTAAAAGCTGTTCCAATTTCTTCCGTGGAGCTATATTAATGGAAGCACTTAATGCAGATACAGAAATTGTTTTCGTTTAAGAAAAAACAACAACTATTAATTCCCTTCTAATTAACGCATTGACAGAAGAGGCCTTCATTCAAAAGTGTTTTGCATTGAGCCGTCAATCATTTTAAAGCCAGTGAGATGTGGCTGCCTGACATCCCTTCAAGGACCTCTGGCTGCTTCCATAGCTCTCACAGCCTCATCAGTATCCCATCTGACAACTTGATTAGCAGTGAAATGCTCTAAGCAACACGACTCATTCTCACGCATTGATTGTGATGAGGTCTCGTGAAATCAGACTTGCTCTATAATCTCAGCTCAGACTTTTTCTTAGAGATTTAAAGGTGACATGAAGTGAAAAAACAAAAAAAAGAGCTTGATCTATTCACATATCAGAAACTGACAGAACAACCAAGGCAGCATCAATGTTTCAGAAGTCTGGTATGATTTATTCAAATCCCATTTTTTTGAGTCTTCATCTAACCCCATGATCTTTTCCATGTCAGGTGCTTTGGGACAAAAGATAAGTGAAAGCGGTAATATTTATCTAAGGATCTGTGAGAAATGTTTTAATCATTATATTTAGTCCTAATATTAATGATAATGCTAATGTTTACTTGTTTGGCCAAAAATACAAAATGTTAAAACGTTACCATGACTCATAATATGATGTTTGACCTCTATGGGGCAGTAGAAAAGATAAAAGTTATGACGTGAGCACTCTCACAGTCTCCAGACAAACATCGAGGAGAGCTGAGCCGTGTTTATACTTCCTGTCTCAAGTCATAATATGAAAAACAGTTTATTGTTTCTTTAACAGATGGATCAACGGATCATCAGGAGATGCTCAGTTCCAGGACAAGCAAACACATTTGTAACAATGAGAAAACATGTTTTTCAAATGATGTGGCACATATCTTCAATTAAATTTTGCATTATTTTGCAAAACATTGCTCAATGTGAAGTTTCTTTGTTAGATATGGATGAAATGGATGACATTTTTCAGCGAGTAGAGCATTTTTTCCCTTACGTGTTTACTAATGCTTTGGTGGTTCATCAAATGTAGACGCACTGTATTCTAAACAACAACGAATAAAATGTGTTTATTGTTTGCTTTTGTCAGAAAAAGTATCTTCACACTCAAGATTGATTAAAGTACATACACTTATTTGTGCATTTATCAATGCTATAGTTTGAATTACCTGCTACAGGTGTTAATTATAGTCATATTTTACAAAGTTTGATAACTTTCAGCTATTATTCCAGAAGGTGATGCAAAATCCTACATGAATATAAGTTGCTCTCAAGTTTCACAACCTCAGAAACTGAGCATTCAATGGCAGAAACTACTGAAACAAAACGACTCAAAACTATTTTTGCTTATGTAGAGACTATGTCAGAATAATTGGACCTCAATAAAAAGATTAACATTAATGTTAAGATTAGCAATAAGCATAAAGAGTTGAGTTCAAAACAGATCTGTGCACAGCATTTAATTATGTAGTCTACTCAAAAAAAGATTGAGTACGGATCAAAGACTTGTTGACGCTACGGATCAAAGACGCTATGAAAGTAGCGTCCTTGATGTCAACCTTAGGTTTCTGATGCGTGTTCAGTTGCTGACATTAGGGATTACTACTGGTAAATGGGCAAATGGCTTACAGAAGGTAGCAAAAATGTCTGCATGTCAGAGTTTATGTCTTAATAGAACTTAAACCAATGCAGAATAATTATTAAAAAAAAATTAAAAATCTTTTTCCTCTCTGATGCAAAGTTGAACACTTAGAAAATGGTTGTAAATGAAAATCTGTTCACTTCTGACACTAGCCTCAAGTGGCCATTCAAGAAATTGCAGATCCAGTCACTTTCTGTTTTGTATCCAGAAGTAAAGTGGCAAGTTGCAGCAAGTCTCATTGACTGAGGATCAACTCGACTAAAGGGATTTCAGCTCCCTACTGCTATAGAAACAAGTCTCAGTTCCCTGACCTGTGAATGAGATACACCTAAGCCAAAGTTTTCTGCTCCTAATAATGCTCGGGCAGTGGAGGTGGCCAAGCGCTAAAAATACATCCCCACATCAGCCGTCTGCTCACACTGCTCACTGTGCAGCAGTCTCCAGTGGATTCGCTGCTTTAAATTCCATCACTGAAATGCCTGAGTGAGCACAGTGTAGAGCACAACAGGAGCCCTGAAACAGCCCTGGCCCTGCAGACAACCTTACGCTTCAGATCAATGCAGACAGCAGTGCTAGAGAACTGCAGAAACAGCCCAGTATGGGAAAACACAGGTTTCAGAAATATTCACACCCCTTCACCTGCAATGTAACATTAATGTTAGAATACCAACCAAAAAAGGAAAGGATGGCATTCTGAGGCTAGAATATTTGGCATATTTTCCAAATTTGTTTATTTTTTATTAAAGCCACAAACTGTAAACCATTGAGATTTGGTATGTTTAACCAAATAAAGGCACCATGGTATAATTTGCAGTGCCATCAATAAGTGAAAGCAATTTATGTTACTATGGTAATACAGATCTCTAATGCATTCTAATAGTAATGGTTTAGCTCCATTTCATGTAGAAACTGATGCAGAACACCAGACATAATAGCAAGATGCTAAGGAAGAGGTCAGAATCCTGAAAACAAAACTTGAAGTACGTGAAAATGTTCCATGGTCAGATTTACGTCTCTACTGATGATGGGTTGAAAGCTACTTTTGGTCTTTCAAACAAATCCTGTTTTTAAAAAAGTAGTAAGTTTGTGGCCAAAACTAGTAGTGAAATGACACTTATCTCAAGATCTAAATCTAAAAAGCTATATTAAGCAGGGCCTGTAGATGATTAGTCAAATTTTTAAATTTATCATTAAAACTAGAATTAATTTTCTCCATATGATTCAAGGAAAAAAATTCTAAGCCAATGTTAACTTTAAAAGATTAAACAAGGTATACATGCTTTCCCAAAAGTTCCTCAAATTATCCTGAGGACTTGAAATGATCGCGAACAGTGTAATGCTTCTTAATCTTTGTAAGATATTTCTCCAAAAAACCTCATTCATATCCATCAGCTGCTAAGAGGCAATGCATCACAGCTATAGTCAACCTCAGTTCCAGATTCCCAAAACAAAACATTAGCACAGTGGGCAAATAGCTTTAAAAAATTGAATAAAAATAAATTTTGTAGGCACAATCTGTTAACAGTTCAATTAAATTGCCATGAGTCACAAAATACAGTACATATATTTTGTTTTCGGGAATTGCAGACCAGAAGTCATTAACATTACAGCAAGTGGTGGTGCTAGAGAGTGAGTTCCTCTCAATAGGTCAGAATTTGACCCATTTACCAGTGCAATCAATCCTATAACATGACTTCTATTAAATCATGTAGAGGAGGAAGAGAAGGAAAAGAAACAGAAAAAAGAAACCGAATGGCCGCAAATGGTGTCTTCACACCTTCAATAAAAGGAAAAAGATTAAAATATAATGGGCGTGTGTCTTGCTTGTGCCCTTCATCAAAACTCAGTGCTTATAGCACACAGATTCTTTGACGAGGGCACACTTTCTATGCCTCACCGCACAGAGACTGCTTGCATCACAACATCTGTTTTACACTCTCACAACCTTAACCTCCTCTGAGGGCATGAACACACACAGGCCTCCAGATAGAGCTTCATAAGAGAACTAGGCCCAGGAACCCAGGATTACTCAGGCATGGAGACTGTCTGTGTACTGGAGAAATCACATGTATAAACACATTTTCTCTCCTGAGCAGAGGACAGCTGTCGGGGAGTTTGTTCTAACATTTGCCTCTGATACACACGCTCCGCTTTCAAACATCCCAGTTAACATTGGAAGCTTTTTGATGGAAAATTTGTACAAAACTGGCCCCAGGAATGTACTGTTCCTACTTCTCACCTACTCTGAGAGCTTAGAAATAAATACCTAGAGGCCATGACGGGCCTCTAGAGGGTAGAGTGTGATTAGTATTAAAAAACAAAGATAGAAAAGAACAAGCATGGCTCATCAAGGGAGTTGTAGGAATTGTCAAAATAGACTGGTAAACGTTTTTGAGATTTAGCAACATTTAAAAACTTTTTTTGGAACTCTAAAAGATTGCAATCAACACCTTGACCCAAGCACACTGGGTTCTGCCTAAAGTGATTCACACGGTTCACAGAACCAATTATTCACAGTCTTTCTGGTGGAGAGGCCTGTGGTTAACTGAGGAGTTTGGTCTATTAATGAAAGTCCACGTTCCTGTCCACTCAAAATTGTTTGGTAACTTTAAAAAAGCTTTATAAAAAATAATTTCATTTCCAAGATAGACAGAGGTGCATAATTTTGCATAAAAACAAAATGTAATGGTGTTCCTGACCTGTAGTAAACTGGCCCTTCATCTTCTGGAACACAGGGTCTTGAGCTGTGGCTTGAGCTCGACGAGCCAGGGACTCTGAGGCGGCGCTCGAGAACATTGTGGACACATTAGACACGTTCTCCAACCCGACTCCAAAAGTGCTCACCAGCTTCTTCACAAAGTTGAGCGTGTGTGGAGTGATCTTTGCATCAGACACTGCGCCACTTTTTTCAAATGCCACTGAGTAGCATTTGGCCAAACCCTGCTGGAGCTGCCGTAGAACCTGCCGAAGAAAGAAGCAAAACATGAGAAACTGCATGAAGGAAAACACCATTCAATCCAATGAACCATCTCAAGAAGATCAAGAACAAGTAAAGTTTATCAGCATTTGGAAACGAAAGCCCCTGTTTTAATTCAATGTGCTCTCCATTTCTTGCTAAACTTTCTTTTTCATTTGCTTTCTTGCTGTTTATCTCCAAGAGTCCCAAAAGAGCTGGGCTCTTGTGTCCAGTCTCAACGCATGAGCGCATCAGGTCTGTCATGGCAGTGCAATCTCCAACATTCAACCTGAACTCCTCTCACCCATCAATCACACAGAGTCTCTCGCCAAAGCCCGATTAGCACTGGAGCGCCAATGTCCACCTGCACTGAGAAACCACTTTTCAGCCTCACTGAGCCCCAGCCGTTCCCCTCTGTCAGCTTTCATCTGCTCTGAAAACAGCTACGTGTGCGAGAGTGTGGGGCGTGAGACTAAAGCAGGTAAGCAAAGCAGACAGAAAACGCATTCATGTCATGTTTAACTTGGGGTTCTGGGCTGATGTATTTTAAGAAGAAACCGGTTGCTTCTGGAATTCAGAAATTCTCTTTCAAGCACACAAAGGTGCTCACCTCCTCGTGCCAGTTCTCCCTGAACCAGACCATCTGATCAACGATTCCCTCCAGGGAGGAAAGGAGAGTGGGGTGGAGCTCCCGCTGCATGTGCATGATCCGACTGCAGCGCCACATGGGAGCGGTGGCCCTGATGGGTCCAGGGTCCGATGCTGAGTGGGTCTGGGTGGCAGCTGAAGTAGGCTGCTGCTGGCCAGAGTCTGAGGAACAAGGAGAGACATCATTAGCTTATTTTGAAGGACTAGTGCCAGATTGTAACAATCTGAAACATATGCAGTCATACCACTCTTGTAGCGCTCCCTTTGTTCAATTTTGAGGGTCAGGTACAAGGTTCGGATAGGGAAGTACACTGCTTGAGGGTAGACACGTCCCACCTGAGAGAAACAGTCACAATCACTTTTCAGATCATCCCTTTGGGCTCAGTGACAGAGCAGCTGATATGTTTTGAGACTTACTGTTGAAAATGAAACCAGGGAGATGGACAAATATCAAGGGCAGATTAAACTATGGCTCAATGTGACAATCACTAAAAGCCTGTCAAAACTGAACATTCATGTTCTCCTCCTCACAAATCTGAAGTGACCTTCAGAATCATCGCATTGAGATGAATTCATGCTGGCCCTTCTATGGAATGGTGATCTTTCAGGCTGTGCTGAACACTGCGCTAAGTTAATTAAACTAATAGATAATTAGTTTGACAATTAAATGTGAAAATGTACTTAGTTTTGTGTATGTATTTACTTTAAAAAGAAAAAGTAGAATCAAACACAGTTCAAACAAATCTTTAGATCACGTAGACATGGATTACACCACCTCCCATTAGTTATGTGCACAGGTTAGGAAAACACAAAGAAAACATGATGCTGTGAAAAGGTGCTTTTTTTATCTGATTAGGCTGTGAGGAATCAAAAAAAAATTTTCAACAATTCTACCATAGTAATTGTGCCGTGTAATGGTCATTACATTCACTGCAGTAGCCCAATCACAAAGACTGGGACAAAACTATCTTCATGTTGTTTCTGACTCAGGCCATGAACTCTCAAACATGGGTTTTTGTAAACAGTGTAAAAAAAAAAAAAAAACACCACAAAATGGCATAAACACCATATTAAACCTGTAGGCAGTTAATTAAAGCAATGAAGTCACATTGGCCAATCAGAAGCCGCCAAACATCAAGTTAATAACAAATGTGTCATTAACAGTAGCCATGTTTCCATCCACAGATGCAAATTAAATTGCACAAAACTGCAATATTGCATAAAATATTTGCAAATAAAACATTTTCATCTTAAGAGTCCAAGGAACCAAAATCGTCACTTCCCGATAAACTGGTGCCAATTGTCAAAAGAAAGAAAATGGAAGTTTTCTTAGAACACATAGACAAAATCCAATATGCTCAGTCATGTCATCAGGCTATGGAGGCGGGAGAATGCTCTTTGGGAATGCAGCCAGTCATGACAGTTCTGGGAGGTGATCATCCTGAACAACTTTGATGATAGACTTTGGTTAAGGAGTTTTAAAATGACCAAAACAACATTTCAGATTCAGAAATGTCTATAGAAATCAGTCGATTTGTTAGACCAATATAAAATAGCATTTTATAAACCTGCTACATGCGCATACTGGAATTTATTCTGTAAATGGATTTCCCATCGTAATTTATAGCGCACCTTGACGTTTCCATCCAGGATTTTTTTTATTCGTTATTACACAACGCGTATAAAATAGTCCCGCCCACTTTCCTGAACCTGTCTTTTTTAATGTAAAAAAATGGCATATCCATGTAAATTATCTAAAGTACATTTAGGTGAGTTTAAGAAATGCACTAGGGGCCTTGAGGAAGCCTCAGACTGAAAGCCGTTTAGAGTGGCCTACAGTGGAAATGTGACTACTGAGGGTGTGAATGTTGTCCGCATGGCTGCGAGGAAGAATGATGACAACTAAGCAACGTCAAACAGTGCCACTTTACAAACAGCCCTCGGCTCATCTCATGTCTCATAACACCCAGCTCTAGCAGCCCATTAGAGAGGAAAGACGATCTCCACCGAGCAGACGTTAAAAAGCAGGCTGGCCTTTAGCTGTAAAGAGACACCTTTGAGTCCAAATGGGCTTTTACTTGAAAACCAGCCTCTGTTAAGAGCTTGTTGAGTATCACATTAAAAATGAACAAGGCAAAAGAGGAAGTGATCAGCCCTAAAATCTGAGGAGTCATTCTGTAGTGTCTGCCTGTGGGGATTAGAGGGGTGTCTGTGTGCATAAAGGTGTTGCGTTTTCCAGGGTTTCATCTCATCTCATGGTAGAGCACAACTCACCTTCATGAATATTTCACAAAACGTTTTTAAAACATCCTGCCAACTGGAGCAATGCTAAATAATTCAGAGCTGGAGATAAAGGTGCCCCATCCGCTGGATATTTCAACTCAGAATCAAGAGTTTTACAAAACCTCCACCTTTCCATGTCATTGCTACCTCAGATCAAACCAAAAGCTCCTTCAAGAAGAAGACCAGTCATTCCCAAAGCACCTCTGACAACTCCATTAATTGAGACGATGGTGTTGGAACGTATAATTTCACTAGGTGCTTATCAGAGACTCAAGAGTACTTAATCTCTTCCACTGCATGGGTGCGTCAGCGCTGAAATGGAGCGATTAGAAGTTGCTGGTATGGCATGTGTATGTGAGAAAAGAAGTGGTCGAGCTGAATGCTAAACCTGTTTGGACTGAAAGAGAAGAGGGATTGTGCCATTTCTTGATGTGGGTTAAGAACTCAGATCTCTCTTCTGTGTCTGCTTCTTTCCTCCCTTTCTCATTGGGCCCCCGGAGCCACTGTTTCCTCTTTGAAGATCAGGAGCTCTTTAAATTGCTTGGAAATAATACTCCATCAAGGAGGACAAATTAGTCTCTTGTTTAATTGGCGAGTCTGTTCCCACAGCGAGAAAGTCTGTGATATCGACTTTTCCCCTTCTAATAATAAAAAAAGGAATCACTGACTTCTATTGAAACAGGAAAAAAATTAAGAGTTGTGGGAATAAATATCTAATGTTAGATGCATCACAATTGAGCCCTGGATAAGATGGGGGTGGGAATGCAGCCTTAACTTTTAGTGTTTTGTCACCTGGGGGTCACCAGAAGCACATTAGCTTATTCACACTTTAGAAGTAGTTTTAGAGTGTATTTTGGATTAAACAGCTACATCTCGTGCAAATTGAGTCACACTACAATAAAATGTAGCAAGAAAACAAACGACACATGCCGTTTTCTATTCTGAGGCATTTTTTGAAGGCTACCAAAAGATTCCCACCTCAAAAATTATTTGACAGATGCATCAAGCGAGCACATGCTGGGAGGAAAAATAACATTAGAGTCAAACCTGGCTGATGAGGTTGAGAAGAGGTTTTCCCTCCGATCCCACTAGACACGTGAGGAGCTGAGGGATCCAGGCCAACCACTGGATGGGCGGAACTCCAATGCAGTATTTGTCCACTGCGTCGGCCAAGGTGTTCTTATCATCAAAACTCAACAGCCACAGCACCTGGAGACATTTTCAAAGATACGTTCAACTTTTTACATTTTATTCCCTTGGGGCTTTAAAGTAAAATATGATTTAAATATAGGCCGTACATTAAGGATCATTATTCATCATAGGAGTATGGTTGTAAAAAAAAGATCTTACATTTACAAACATTATAATCAGTTGAATTAACACATTATTATTTATATTAAATGCATATTAGTGATACCTCTAATTCCTTTTTTTTACATATACATTTATGCATTTGGCAGACACTTTTATTCAGCGACTTACATTTGCTTGAGTGCAGAATAATTTTTTTTTATTTGTCAGTTCTTGGTTTCTCTGGGATTCATACCCACAACCTTTGCGTTTTTAGCACAATGCTCAACCAACTGGGCCACATGAAAGCCTATTTTGTATTTAATGCTTTCTATTTGGTCCACTTTTGAGCTGAAGATTCAGTTGGGAAAATAACTTGTTTCAGCATTTAAGACTATAACGCGATACACACATCACTTTCACATTTAAACTCAAAACATATGTTGCTCCATCTTAGAGCTATGTTACACACTGCATGGAAGACCATTTTTAAAAAATGATGACATAGGCTCTTTAAAAAAAAATCACATCACAAACTTTAAATAAGCATTTTGATGTGAAGACAAATACTTTAAACACATTCTCATTAACATAAAACATATTCTTTCATGAATTGCTGACATTTTAGTCATGTTAAGTAACTTTATTTTTTCTTTTGGAAGCTAGAAACTTAGTACAAGTGGCTAATGCTAGCGCAGTAAGACTCCTAAAATCTGAAGGAAAAAAAAAAAGTTTACGGATAAAACAAACATCTCTGTGCTGTTAACCTTTAATGGTAAACATCTTTGAACAAATCAACACTGTTAAACGTTTGATGCTTTATGTCGATGTTGAATCCCAGCAGCAATTTCACCACTGAGTAGCACTTTTTGCTGGGGCTCATAGAGGCACAAAGTGTGTAGTCTTTACCAGGGAGCAGACTAGCATGTGTATAGTATCTATATAAAGCCCATCATCAGGTCTAATAATATAATTACATCCATCATAGGTGGTTCATCAGTCTGAATGCAGTGCCCCCACACCCCCAGGCTGCTGCATTAATTCAAAAGGAGTGCATGGTGACCGATATGCCCCCATTTAAAAAAGCCATCAGAGCAGAATGGTTTACTGGATCACAAATGAGGACAGAGTTCATGTGTGTGCTATGGTAAATGGCTGTAATGGTTAAACTAATTACACGCCTGTCTAAAATAAGATGCTATCCAATTATGACGCACTCTCTGCACATCTAAAAAAACCCTTTCCCCATGTTTTGGACAGGAAAATTACTGAGTGCATGTTGCCAAAGTGATATAGCATTGATCACAACACGCGTCATGGCTAGTCAACTGTTAGAATTGCTTATTCATGGACTGGGGTATTGAGGCAAATTTTTAAACATAAAAAAACAACATATTTTGCTAAATAACATACAATAAAGAGAATGCTTACCTAGGATAAATTAATTTATTCTATTTTCTAACAGTTGTTGCTTCTCATCAAGAATTTTTATTACCATCCTGATTTCTACAGTTTTGTTCCTGGTGTCCTTACAGAGTTAAGAGTGGAGAAGTTTCAGTATGATTGGTTGAGTGTATGGACGGGTGTCTGGTAAATTTATTCAGAGCAAATAGGTAAATAAATTCAGGTAATGAGAGAAGATTATGGGGTTGTTGGATGATCTGTGAAAATATTTTTAAATGCAATAAATTAAATGCAATTAAATCATACAATGGGACTTTCTGGATTGACTGTCAGTCAAGAAAAATGTACAGATGTCAAAATACTGGAAAGCTCAAAGATCTGTTGTGACATCCTAGTATTATCCAACACAACGGATGTGATTAGCACAATATCATAGATGAAAGAAAGCAGTCCAAAAGTTGAGTATAAAGAGCTCACCTTGGCCAGATATTTTCTAGACTTGCTCTCGTTCTGATGGCGACAAGCATGTAGGTAACAGGTAATGGCAGAAACACCGAGGTGAGGCTGGCGGTCTTTGACAAAGATGTTCTCCAAGTAGTCTCCCCACATGGCCCAGGCTTTAACCAGAACATCATGCATCTGAACCGCAGCAGAAAATGCTTTATTTGCCTCTTCTGACCTAGTAGACAAGATAACAACTCAATTAATCACAGATACAGTGAATGTGATGAAAACAATCAAAACGAAATCCATCCACTTGTACAAATTTTATAATACAAAAAGGTTAACTCCAATGATCCAGTATTCTAGTAAATATAAAGTTTATTTGATTTGAGTTTATTTTTTAGAATGAATTTACGTCCTTATCTGAGCTTAAAGCTTTGGTTCTTACACACACTACCTCCAAATGATTCACCGCGACACACCTACTAAACCCATCATGTATAATAGGAACTTTTAATGAGTATGTAGTAAGCAACAGAACTCCACTTGATTGGAATGGGAGTCTGGGGATGCCAAATCCTCTGAAGCGTCTCGTCAGCTTCAGACAAATATAATATGTTCCTGCTGTGGAGAATGGAGTCTGGAGAACCCCAAAGTCCTCACACCCAGTCAAGTGTCAAAACTCTTCCTCCAACTGCTCCGCTGCTTTATAAAATCCCAACGTTAATATTCATAGCAAGGGAAACTGTAATGATTACATTAGGCCTTGCTGAGGCTGGGGGAAACTTCTGCTGATCACAGAGATTTCATAAATTGCTATTGAGTTAATTATTCAGCATGTGTATTTAATAAGCTACTCAGGACTTCTAGCTCTTCATGAATTCATCCATGATGAGGATAATAGCTGGGAAGTGACAAAAGAAAGAAAGCCCTTTCTAAAATATAATGTTTAAATGAGTGTGTTCTGTAGCTGCATTTTCCTCCTAATGCCTAGATTAACACTACTGCTATTACTTGCAAAAGATAAGCAACTCTGAACTGGTAAAAAGAGATACAACATTTCTGATTTTCTTGGGTAATAAAACAGAAGAAGAACTTGTTTACATAGACAAAGATACCATCCATCCATCTTTTAGAAGGTGTCAGAACCCACATGCAGATATTGGATATTGGAGTTCATTGCTCTGTGTTTGGTTTATTGGACTTATTTTGCAGAAAAAAAACAACAGCCGTTTAACGAAACAAACCAGGACAAACCAGGTCTGCATTTCACGGCAAGAATTGTGTATTTTTATCGTGGGCTTTTCAACACAATACACTTTTTTTAAATGTTGTTTATCGTGTTTTGGAACGCAACTCCTCATATAAAAATATTGTAAATACACAATCAGTTAAGTCTATATCGGTACAAACACACTTACATTTTTGTATTGGTACAACAACACCTACAAACATTTCTACCACTAAAAGCCTCTTTAAGCCATTATTTTCTGGTGTGGTCAGAGAGAAGAAATGGTTAATGGCTTTTAAGTCAAAAAAGAGGAAAGTGACTGGTTAAAGACCAACAAGCAGGTCTGTAAACCGAGATAATTGCTCCTTATTAGCTCACTGCAGACAGCCAAGAGGAGGTCAATCACTCGTCGTACTCTCATATTGACTGTTAACGACTCGTCTGACCTCATTATTGGCCTAAAGTTTCAGAAGCAGTGATTGGTTGCACAGACAAATACACATGTTGATCCTTCCCGTCAATAACGCTTTAAAGTCAAATAATTGATTTTAAAAACTGTTTTATCGTATTGATTTAGCCATTTTTTTACTGTGATATGAGCAAAAGAAAAGGTATTGACAGGGGGTTGGTTAAAATCAAAAAGCATGTGAATAAGGATTATAATGCGAGCAGCAAAATGAAACAAGCCAAGAATCGACTCTTACTTATTGATCTGGGCTAAGAACATGCCCTTGAGAGCGTAGAACTCCGCAGTCATCTCTTTCGTGAAATACTTCAGGTTAGTCGACTCAATCACCTCCAGACCCTAAAATACAAAATATTTCACAGATTTTTTTCATGTTCATGTGGGTTTTCATCTCTCAGATACTATGGCCTTTGCCTGTCATCCTCAGCCTGCGTATCACTTTCTGGGCTGAATTTCTGTACATCTAAAGTCAACACTGAACACAGAGTAAATGTGCTGTGGACATCTCTGCAGCTCAATCCGAGACTGTGCCAGAGAAATGATAAAGGGAGCAAAGCGGGTCCAAGTGAAAGCTGAGAGAGGGAGACTTATTAAATCCAACGGTGCTTTAATGACTTGAGCTCAGTCGAGGAAGCTCCATTAATCAGGCTTAAGTGAATGCTGCAGCTAACAGCCCATTCCTTATACTGGTTGGAATGCATTCTTTAGTGGGACAGCACTGCATTCACTCACACTGTAATGAGAGCAGGACTATATGGATTAGGAGCAAAATCTGGAAAAAAACTCGACAGGGAGAACTAGATATGCTATACATAAAGAGACTCTTGACAGCATTTACCTGCATGCATTCATTCTTTCCCATGACTCCAGCCAGCTGCAGATAGCATTTCACCTGCTGGCGTATCTTCTGGAAGCAGTCTACAATAGGCACCGTAGGGATGGTATGGATGCGACTAAGAATGTCCAAAGCCACATTGACCAGGCCTTGCTTCCGTCCAATCTTGCCATATTGAATAATGGCGGATGCGGAGGCGTGCACCCCAAGCATGGCGTTGTTGGTGTTTGGGTCATGTTGAGTGTTGGTTTCATAAGCAGTCACAATGGCTGCAGAAACATTGGAATTTGAAATGTTGAACAAAACAAATGGTTCATATCTCATCGCTCCATGCCTAGCCATACCTTGATAGTGGTGCTGCCGCCACATGAAGATGCTGCTCCAATGAGAGAGGTCATCAGAGACGATCGGCAACCTGTTTCTCCATGTCTTTACCACAGTTTTCATGTCATGGAGGCTGGTATTACGACCCAAGTTAGTAGGCTGGAGGCCTGCATTTATCTGAGCTGCTTCTTGAAGTTCTATGATCTGCTGAGCAGCCTGGAAGAAAAACATGAAGAAAAATATTGATTAGAAACATGATCATTTGAACATGGAAAAAAAATAGTTAAATTTTTTGGATCTCAGCATTATTTGCGTGACTGGTTAATAAATGTAATAATTAATTTATTAAAACAAGGTGAATGAAAAGGAAAAAAAAGTATGGGCACATTAACCTGAATGCCAATATGCGATTTTCTGAGATTTTTATGTGTTTAATATTATTTAAAACAAAATTATTGCCTGCTACATAATTTCTTGCTTTTATTCGTCATTTCTGACAAATTTGAAAATACATTTTACCAAATGTGACTTTTTTTTCTGTACCAATCCATTTCATTGGAACTCTTAATTATTCATGAGTCTGAGTTAGGGCTGCACGATTTGGGAAAAATGACACATTGCGATTATTAAGGTCAAAATTGTGATTCGCGATTGTGACAGATTCCAAATAATGCTGAAATTTGTATTTCTCAACTGAGATATAGTGTACCGAAACAAAATGAATAATAATTCCAAATTAAAACAAAATAGTACAAAATTAAATAACAGTAAAATGTTTACATTTCTGACTAACTTTGAAGTAAACTTTAAAATAAAGTGAAAAGTACAGCTAAATAAAACAAATTTTTTTAGATATATTTTTAAATTTTGTCCCAAAATAGGGACATTTAGGCAGGATGTAACATACTTATTCACTGTGCAACATACCATGTTCACATGCCAAAGCTAACATTACGTTATTAATAATATCTGGGCTGAATACATGGCTGAAAGGTTGAAAGAGTCACTTCTCTCGTCAGTTAACCTGCAAACACCCACCCCTCTTTTTGAGCAAAAAGGCATACCCAAAATAAAATGGCTGTAACTCTCACATTTTATGGGTTAAATTGATGTCCTTGGTGTCATTGAAAAGGTAACCATTCCTAGTTTATCAGGTAAAAGTAAGGAACTAAGTATAGATTCACAAACTTTGTAGAAATAGTAGAAATTATCTTCGCCTAATTTTTTTAAGTATAATAAGTGAATGATTGAGTCCCTGGTGGACTTTTTGACAACACTGAATAGAGTGGACCTGCATTGTTAATCGCATCTCCGTTTAGGTCAGATGATTCAGCAGAACCTTGCAAACTGCTTTTGTTGCCACACAATTCAAAATCACTGTTCATCTTTTGCATTATTGGAGACTGTCATGAATGTAGATCCTATTGATTGTAGATCCTCTTCTCTTTCTGCCTAGAAACACTCACAACCCTCCTGCTCTGTGCAGCAGGACACACCCATTTAATTTTTTGAAAATGTTCTCTGGCAGATAAGACCTCAAACAGGCGGGGCTCATAGCATAATGGACTTGAGTGTTGAGACTCAGTACTCAAGGTAAGTGGGAGGAAAAACTAAACCAGGGGCAAATCTAGGAGGTAGCGTGAATAAGAAAACAAAGAATACAAAGAGTATAATACAGAGTGTAATATAAACACAAAAGTGACTTAAATTGTGTAGTTTTGAACACAGAAGTGAATTTAACAGTATTTAATTTCGTCTTCAAAATTGTATACCTTTTTGAAAGAATGATGCACAGATTCACAAAATGACGAGCATTCATGTGTTATAAAATGAATCAATCATTATATATCGAGATGCAAGCTTCACATTTTTGAAGGGGGGGATTCTTCTTGAGATTCGTGTTGAAAAAGAAAAGGGAGGCAAGACTCAAGATATTGAAACGGAAAAAGCCATTTACTCAGGACAGGCGGTGACAGGAATGTGCTCAAGTGAAGTCTTAATAGTAATCGCTCCTTCAAATGAAACTTGGTTCACACCAGCAGAGGACACAGACTGTAGTGACCCAAAAGCTGCTGCCCACTCCGTTCACCACAATCAATTCATGACCTTTACATTTCAGACGGCAACCACAAGCACTGAGCTCTTGACAAAATGCCACATGGATCTGTAAATTCTTCTTTGAATTGGAAAGGGATGTGAGGGAAAGCAGAATGAGTTGCTTGAGCCATGATAATGAATTGCTGCAGTGAACACACACACATGCCTCCAGAATGAGAGCATTCACTAGAAATGCCTGTTTTCCATGATAAATGCCTCAAATCAGTCCAGGGACTTGACAAATCTGAGCTACCAGAACAAAATAAATTAAGCAAAATTTTTCACAATTATCTGTTAATATCAGCTGATGGCACATTATAACCTTCATTCTGAGTGGCCATTCATCAAGTAAATTTAATTTTCTTGCAGGTATTTAATCAAAGACTATCTGATGAGGAAAAGTAATTACATGCAATTTTAAACTCTGAAGCATTCTTACTTTGTCTCAGAGCTCCCATTTGCTACTAGTTCAATCAATTACCTCTTATTCGACAGAATTTTTGGGATTTTTGGGCTCTAAAAGGAATGTAGATGTAAACAAATTTCATTATTTGCTTTCGGCCAAAATCCTGAAATCTGAAACTAAAGCGAACTCATCTTTGTACGTTAATGGTCGAGACAGCGCCAATACTTCAATAAAACCCTACATTTCAAACCAGAAAAGCAAGAGACAGACAACGCTATTGGAAAAATGTACCCTTCAAAGTACATTTTACCTTTGATAAATATGACTCGAAAATCCCTACAGCAATCATTCATTTTAGTGTCTTTATAATGACATCTTTGTCCATCCAATGTTTTTAGCAAAATCTTCTAGATTTCAAGTACTGATACATCCTTTACAAAAATACAAATAGCATAGTTTATATAAAAGCATTCTAGTAAGATCTTTTTTTACCTTACGAAAACTGTCTACAAAACAAACATGTAGAATATGTAATAAAACAAAATAAAATTAAAGCAGCATTACGAATATTTAATAACAATAATAAAGTGAGAAAGGGATGGACAAAGGACCAAATACAAATTTTCAGACACTTGAGTTACTGAGCATAGCAACCAAACAAGTGTACCCTAGCAACCAAAGTTGAAGCCATATTAGTGCATTAAAAATATATCTGATTATAAAATCACCCCCTATCCTGCAGTAGCTTTGTCAGAGTAGTATTCCTTTGTTGACTTTACATGACCCTAAAAGTTTTTCAAGGCAGTTTTATAGACCTTTTTGGAAGTCTTCAGCTCTCATATAATCAAATGGTAATACAAACAGGAGTAAAGCAAAGAGCACATTTATAAAAATGTTCTATTTAATCCCCTTGAAATGCAATGGACAGTTCTCACAGCTTGTCCCAGCTGGAAAACACAAAAGTGATTTGATGTACAGGTATGGAATGACCTATAATAAGAATTTGTGCCCTGCACTTCCGGCCTGCACATACATAATAAACGTGTACTAAGTGCAGTGGGATTTGGGAACAGTCTGAAACATTGTTTTTAAAGGTAGAAGAGAACAAGGATTTGATCATTTTAAATTTCCACTGGAGCTAGGGATTGAACCAGGTGACCTACCTATGACCAGTCAGTCTCCGTATCCGTCAGAACACAACTGCTTAAGGTAGCAAAGCAAGCAATTGTTCAATCTGGGTCACAACAATCTGTCGAAATCTCAGCTTTCACTGGACGATGGTAAAGAATCTCAAATCCTGGCCATGCTGTCCATTAATTAGTTTTGCTTTCCTTGGAAACTGATTTAGCTACAAGAAAGCTTTGGAAAACACAGCAAGCAACCCAATGAGCTGGGCTTGTGACCCCAATTTTAAGAAAATATATAAGCATTAAACATTGTGCAAATATAAATGGCATACTACAAAATAAATACACAAAGCCTTTAAAAAAAGTACATTTTAAGGTTTAAAAAAGACTGAGATCATGGATGAACCTGCATTCCACAGCTACAGAATGCATGACCATCAAACTTTTAAAGATTTGCTTTAGTCATGACCAGGCGTGTTTGGCTGACGGCCATGCCAAAAACAAAGGAGAAGATTTTAAAACTAATTCTAAATAACCTGGAATGCCCTCACCGTAGCTATTGGTGAAACTAAACCCAATACTTCTCTAAGAATTTTTTGAGCAAAGAAAGACAGACAGTGGCCACCTCACTTTGACAAAGCACAATAGATGAACTTCTTTTCTCTGTTTGGGTGTAGGAAATTCTTTCCAACAAGTTCTGCAGTTCTCTGATGCATTCAAATAGGAACGTACCTGCTGATTGCAACATTGCCTCAATTTCTTCCTTTAGCAGCAATGTTTACCATCAAATCTCAGCCAAGCTCACGAAGTGTGGTCTCAAATGGTCTCCTAAGGATTTGATGCATGGGCAGGCCACACACATTACCCTAATCTCCAGGGACAAGTCACCTCAGCGCCGTCCCATTGTGCGCTCTGCCTGATTATGTGTGTGGCAGTCAGGAGCCTGAATATTAATACAAGCTATCTATTGAGCGCCACAATAGTGCAGTCAACACTATCTCAGCCATTTTAGAAGGGGCCAAAGGGGAGGAAAAAGGGCCCAGGTGTGAAAAAGGAAAAAGCAGAACAAAGAAGGCAATTATAAAAAAAATGTCTGCTTTAACTCTCCTCGGCATTGCCATCTCAACAAAGGATTTGGTTTTGCCGTTAAAATTGACAATTGATTTTGATTAGATGAGTAGGATTCTTCTCACAATTCCACCACAAACACTAAAATGGGCAGATAAGAACTCACCTGCAGCAAGGGCGTGTGTACGTGTGAGACGATGTGTGGAAGTCTCCTCCATTCTCTGATGGCCAGGCTGCTGGCCATTTCAACCAGCCGCTCGATGAAGTTGAGCTGCTGCTCCTCAGGGTGGCAGATGGCAAGGTAGCCCCGGTGCATGTTCACCTTCCAAGCCATCTCCTTAGGACAGCTCAGCTCCACCTGAATCACACACAAATACCTCCGCATTTAGATGCTTTCAGACATACATTCACTGGGACTTAAGAATGTCACAATACAATGGATTAAGTAACTTTGTTTAACTTTTGTTTATTAACCTCTCTTTAGGGCCACTGGGCTGCTGTGATTCCCAGTGTAAACACAACTTGCACATGTCATTGGTAATTTCCCATGCTTATGTAGTTGACTTCAGGAAAAATTTTTCAGCTATCCACTTGAGTTTGGAAAATTATTACTCTAATTAAATTATTCCATTTACAATTACATGAATGAAAATGCATTTTTGCTATGCAAGCTCTCAACAGAAAAAAAGTCTACATTATGAAAACAGACAATGTAAATGGAAAATCATGAGCTTAATGTCCCATAATAAATTAAGCCTCAATTAAAATGTTTCCTTTATCAAAGAATATTTTTCGCCTTTACTAATAATTTCTATTGTTCAATCTAATAATATATTCAGACATGAACTTCAATGACAGCATAAACTTTTGCTTTTCCAATCCACCCTCCACTCAAACCTTCAACTCAAGCACACTAACCAATCAGCCCCTCCCCCACCCGTCTCCATACAGAGCTAACACACGGATGCTGGAAGGGAAGGAAATGCCACAAGAACAGATCATTTGGCAGACATTGATGGATTTTTGTATTTTTATTTGTGAAGTCACTTAATTAAAATAAATTTGAATTCAAATAAAGAACCCATAATATCAGTATTTTAAGGTCACCATAACCAAGAACACAAGCCTGAAAGCATCAGCAACACTTAGAAGTTAATTTTTAAAAGTTTAAATGGATTTGGCATTCTTTCTTCTAACTGTGTGCAGAAAAAAAATGACAGTTGGGGTCGTCATAACTTCAAAATTTACTTCAAAATATTACTTAATCTAAAAGAATTATTCATCTTTACTCAATATGAAAATGATATGAAATTTGTCATTCAGCCAAACAAATTTTCTTTCTGTTGCAGCATTTTCAGCTTAAAATCAAAAAGCATTGTGAAGTATGGCAAGGTGTAAAGATGTATGCCTTAGTGTATGCCTTTCATGGGCATCCTTTGATAAAGAACCTAGCGCCATGGTTGGCCTCATCCACCTGCTTTTAATTGAACGAGGGGACATTTGGACTTCCTGAAAGCAAGTGCTGCAGTCGAGCAGCCTGCTCTGGAAGGGAGAAAACAAATCACTTCCCAGCAGATATGTGAGCAATTATTCAAGCACATATCCGTATATATTAGGTGGAAAGCGAACGCTGAAGGAAAGAGGACTGGGAGGGCTGCTGGGGACGGACAATTTAATTAGGTGTCACCTTAGGAAAGAAACCGGAATGGACTCATTCCAAGTCTCCTTGAACAAAAGCCAAGAGTATTTATAATGTGTCCACACTTTTCTACTTTGTTTTAGAAGTGAAGCCCATAAATTAGCCAGCGGCTTCAAGGCTAGAGTCATAAACAATTCGGCGAGAACCTTTAGTGTGAGACTTTCTGCATCATACAACAGTGCACTTCCCCCGATAAGGAATGATGGGAGACCCTGTCACATAACTCTGTCACAATGAAGCCATAATTATGATTATGCTTTATATGAACACGACAGAAATTGGTAAAATCAGTAAATTTTCTAATTAAAAAAAAAAAATTAAAAGTTTATGAACACTTAATAATCAACAATGTGTCTTAAGAGCAATTTAACAATTGCTCCCACCCAAAAGCAATGACCATACACACACGCACTTAGACAAAACTAAATGAAGGCAGGATATTCTTGTAAAATTAGGCATTTTTACAGGAGTGTCACTATAAATGTCAATATAAAATTATATTAAACTAATAAATTAAAATTATATTTTTGTGGCATTTTTGCCTTTATTTCGAATAGACAGTATAGTGTGGTTATTGATAGAGAAGCAGGTAGGGGTAGGAGGAAGGTTGGGAATTACCAATGGGTTTGGGACTCTAACCTGCATTGTCCTGCAACCACACAAACATGTCCAGTGCATGCAAACACTGAATTTGTGTGAAGTGTTAAGCACAGGTCATATATTTCACCATACTATATCCTTTTTAGGGATCATTTTTAGCAACTCGAAAATCAATATAAAGACCTTTAGACCTAAAAACTCTTTTACTCTCTTTGGATTAATTTGATTACTTTTTATTAATTATGTTAAGGACACAATTTCACAAAACTTCATAAAATTTGCAACGAAAAAAGTTTTGAAGTGTACAAGATGCGAAACTCCACTAAAGGCACAAAGGAAGAGGTGGTTGTACCTGCACCAGGGCCTCTTTCATGGCAGCCCAGTTGGACACTCTCCAGGCACACTCCAGCACCAGGTATGGATTGTTATTCCCCTTAGACTGCCCGTACTCTGTCAGAGGCTCCCACTGGTTCAGCTCTTTAGAACATCTGTCACATTAAATTTATCACATTAGACACTTACAGCCCAGGAAAATTCATTAAACATGTTTTGTTTAACTGACGGAACACGGAGTCTCTGTTTGTTAAATAAAGGTTAATAGAACTTGTAATGCTACATTCAATCAAAATCATTTTAATTAAATTAATTTGTTTATGACAGCAAAATCCTTCCTTCTGTCAGAGTGTGGTTTGTGATGTGCTGAGTCAGAGCGGACACTCAACTCACCTGATCCAGTGATCCTCCCAAAGCTGATACTCAGGAAAGATAGCGGGAGACACATTGTGCTCTTTGCGAGCTTTCTCCATCGCTTTCTCATAGGTTTCTTGAGCCTAGTGATAAAACAGCATTCGTTAACATTTTAAACACAATACAAATAGCTCAAACATTTAAAAAAAAAAAAAGATTTTATAGCTTGATGTGGTCATTCAGGAATTGATACATAATTTGTTTCACTTAATGGTAAATTGGAGTGCAAAGATGTTTAATCCACAACGGAATTACTACTTTTTTTCCTCTCCACATGTGAAGCTTCTCAACAGTTATAGAGTGGAGCTTCTGCCCAAAATGGAATGAGTGAGGGAAGAATGGAGCATGAGATTCAAAAGCCAAAGCTCTGGATTAACAGATGAATCCAAGTTCCTATTCTGATCCATGTTCATGAGCATTTGCTAGAAAAAAATGGAAGAACTTGAGGAAGGAAAGTATTTGGAAATGTGGGGCTTGGTGTAACCTTTGAGCAGCTAAGGGTGAATAAAACACACATATATTTAATAAAGGAAATTTTGGGTTCATTTGGAGCTTTGAATGACACACTAACCCGTCAGATTTGAGATGTTTTCTAAAGCAGTGGCTTGCACTATTGTGAATAAACAAACAAACTAGCAAAACACTTTGTTGAGATCATTTTGAAGGTGCTGCTTCACCTCATTTTTTATACACTGTAACATGCCCTATGAATGTTTAAAAACTGGTCAAAACCATGAAATTTCATGTTCTGAAACCAAGGAATCAATGGGCCGTGAAATACAAGGAGCCCTATTACGGGTGTGACTCATTATCAATAGAAACACTGTTTCTCTTCTGAATAAACAAATGAAAAAGCTTGAAATATTTTTAAATAAGCTCCAGGAGTGATTGTCCATGATGACCTTGAAAAGTGCTTTGTCACAAGAATGATGCTGCAATAATTTCAGCCCTTACCTGTTCAAAGAAGCCATGCTGTTCGAAAGCAATGGCAGTGCTGGTCTCCGGGAACTTGCATCTCTTTTGCCATAGCCCTGCCCACATGTCCTCTTCCTGCAGGAGGGAGTAGAGCTCTGCCAGCGAGTCCAGAATCTCCTGAGGGAAGACAAGTTGACATTTTCAAAGAATTTAGATGACAAACCAAACCACCAATGAACACAAGCAACCTGAATGCTGGGAGCTCTAAAAATGTACTCATCCAAATAAATCAGTTTTTACCTGGAGTGATACAGAATGAACAAGGACAAACCTGCTGTGGAGGAGTGATGCTCTCCTGCTCGTAGAACTCTGTGCTCTGTTTGGGTTTGATGTGTAAGTTCAGACCTTTCTCAAAGGCTTGCTGTTCTAACATCAGGGTGGAGCGCAGCCACAGATTGTGGGTCTTGCCAAGGTACTTTAGCACACAGGGTCTGATGGGTATGGGTGGCACACACTGGGACATTGCCTCCACAAAGCAGTTTAGAGCACTTGGTTGGCAGTCCCTCTGAGCTTGGTGACTACCACTACACAGGAATGGACCCATCTCTCCTGACAGTGCCTGAAAATAAAATATTTAGGTATAATAACAAAAAAAAATTATTCACAAAATGACCCTAGAGGCGATAAAAATAAAAGCCACTTTTGCAATCTGTGAAAATTCATTGTTGATGTGAAAGGGTTCATTTGTAAATTATTGTTCCGAGAAATTGGGCCTTAATTATAAAGTGGTGCATTCCTAAATTACTTTAAACCAGATTGCTTAGTAAAACTAAACCAAGTCAAGCTGCTTAATTTTTAAAAATATGCTGAAGTCTAGTCAACATTGTTTTTCGCATGAACGGTTCCCTCTCAAAGCCAAGAATACATCTCAGGAGGGCAAATACTCTAAAATACTTAAATTCCTTGAATAATTGTGATCAAACTAATGGATTAGCCATAAAGTGAAAGTGTTGTAAGAGTCTACCGCATCAGACCCTCCAATTAAAGTTCTTTAATGAGAATTTTGAGACATCTGGTCCATTAAAATCCGATATTTGCATAATAGGTTTAATTTCTGCTCATTAGCAAAGGATGCTTGTATGAGTGTAGCAGCATGGGCTCCAGATCTGTCATCCAGGTCTCAACCAAGAGCAACAACCTCCAAAATCATTTGCACACATCCTCAATGCTCGGATTTGAGGATTTTATACAGCAAGCCTAGTTACTGCAGCGGTGAGTTTAAAACTAGGCTTTATGATCAATATTAGCCTGGGTTTGTTGGGGTACTCACATGCTGCTGGCGGTCTGACAGGATCTTCCAGAGACGAGGAAAGAGCTGCACCCAGGTCTTCTCCGCAAGCTGGGTGGAAATGTGGCACAACTGAACCAGAGCATTTAGCAGCGCTCCCGTCTGATTACACAGAGATAAGAGAGTCGTTGAGTGATGAACATAACCGACATTAATCAACAGACTATTAGGCACTTCAGTTCTGAAAGCACTGCCTGATAACAGGGAGCACTCGAGTGATTAACAGAAGAGCATCTTCTCCTCTCAGGTCAGAAGTCCGGCAAAGACCATTCAGTAAAACAACGAAAAACAAAACACTTTTCGGCTCTTTCTAACAATTTGCTGATAAGGTTTTACTTAAATAAATTCATTTTAAATGCGAGTCTTCAACCTTGGTCTACACACAACAATATAAAAATGTTATTGGGCCTCATCAAAAGATTTAACACATTTTGTTTTGGTAAAAGATTAATATGTTACATTTTATGTTCATTTTAATTGAGTCACTGGTTATGTACATTTTATTCAGATCTGCATTTGATGAAAGATACAACGAGGGAAAGAAGAATGTGCAGATTTTCATTTGAATTAATCATTTGAAAGTGTATTAAAACTGCTATGTTTTAATCTGTGTGTTTATTTGTATATATACCCTGGACACTTTATGAGGTTGTGGTGTGGCAATATACAAATAGACTTTGAATTTAATTGAAGTAAACAGCTAAGCTCCCATCAAATCTGAAGACAGACTTGACAACTTGAACTTCTTCCAGAGCTACTACTCTGTTTCCTTGGCTGTCAGCTTTATATCATTGTCATGCCAGTATAACAATCCGGAATCAATTGATAAATGTTAACGTTTTGATGGTACATTGCCCTGTCAAAAAATACTTTGTTACAGTGCAGATGTATTATTGCCCCCAAAGTGTAATGTTTCCACTCCCATGTTTGACTGTGAGACTGGTATTTTAGGGTTTATAAGAAGAATTCCTATTCCCAGTCTAAATCTGGTTTCATCTGACATAAAACATTGAAATATTTGGAAAGCTGATTGCTTCTGTGGTCAGGTAGTTTGCATACACACAAGAACTACACTTTAAGCGAGACTGTAATCTTAGCTAGCTATCTGTAAATAAGACATCTGGGAGCCATAAATATTATTAATTGATTATTATTCAATGCCAAATACTTATTTCACTCATATAAGTGCAAATCAATTGATTACTTTACTCACCTATGAAATAAATACACCATTAATTTTATGGACTGTTTAACGTTAAGATCAGCCTTGGGTCAAGCGCTTCTTTAACTCACTGAACAATAAGCAATAATAATTGTTTATAGTTTTAACTAGATGATAAAGTTTTTAATTAACAAACTACTAGTCTTTATTCTTGTCATGTGACGTGCTGTAAATACACAGCATCTTTAGTGTCTGCCATTCATCTGTTGAAAAATGTGGCTTGTCATGTGAACAATAGTTTCTGTTTCTTTGTTCTTTCAACAATTACTTACTATTTTGTGATTTTATTATATGCATATTTTTGAGAAACCTCGCATACGGTATTAAAGATATTCTTTTTTTATATATGTTTTATTAGGGGCACATGCTCCCTCCACTGAAGAAGTTTTAAAGCAAAACTTCATTTAAAGGTTGCCCTCTCTCGACCTCTGCCCACTGGAGAAATGGAGATGTTAGCTGAAGTCTGAACTGCATTCGTGTGCTGCGGTTCCTGACGGCGGCTCCGTTGGGCACCACAAGCAGGTCAGAACTTTGAACTCCACACCTCATCATTTATCTAAAGCCTGCCTGAGAGGTGCATATAAAGCAGAACGTGTCTAGGATTAAATAGAAATCAATGACACCGTGACCTTAACGCGCTTAGAGACAGAGTCCCATGATGCCCTGATCAAACCGTCTTTAACTCAGATGCAGCCAGATGAGGAAGGGCAGGGCAGAGATGAAAGAGGCTAAACGCAAAGGTGAAAGTAAAACAAGGCCTGAATGTTTTCATGTTTGGAGGTATTTATCTTAATGTTTTAAGACCCACTCAAGAGGGCGGCATATACTGAGGTGTTTCTCACCTTGACCTCTCTCAGTGAGTCAAGGAACTTGTCGTGGCGGTTGGTGAGCATGTGCAGCTGGTTGCCTGCATCTCTCTCTGCCTGCTCTTTGGTCTTGGGGAGAGTGGTCTGGTCTCCAGGTGCAAGTTCAATGTCAATCTCCACATCCTATCAAGCAAAAGGTCATGAATGTTAAATGAACAGGTGACTCAATAGCATTAGTGGGATATGTACTGCAGTGAAAAAACGGTGTACAATTACATCACAGATCATTAAGTTGTATATTTAATTAAGTGATTAATGTTTGACAATAACTTGATACAGAAATTACATATAAATCATAAAAACTTGCAGGACATTCACAAGCCGTAAAGACACCTAGTTTTAAAGTGTAGTTAAGCATTATTTGAATGTCATAAAAGTGACCTTGAAATGGACAGAGGCAGACACAAGTGGCAAAGAGTTCAGATTAAAGAGCTAAATTAAACCAAATGTTTGTGTACACAAAGTGATCCATCTGACCTCTTCCTTCGTCTCGCTGTTTTCTCTCTCACGAGGTTCCTGTTTGATATGCGTTGCCATGGCGAAGGCAGCGCGGTCATGGCTGTCTGCCAGGTTGATGACGTTGGTGATGGAGGGAAGCATGGATCCCTGGCAGCTGGTGCCAATGGTTGTGTTCCTCTCACATACTGCCAGCAGCAGCTGTGAAGCATAGAGCATAGAATCAAACTCTGAACTGCCCCTAATCCTCAAGCACCTACACAACCAGCTGCTCCTTCACAAGTACCAATATAGAGACCATCTTCACTGAAGAGAATGCCAGCATTGTCCAACAGCTGCCATTTTAACCACTAGCGTACATGTCTCTGAATACTTGAGAAAGTTCTCCAGCAACGAATGTTCTCTGTTCCATCACAGCAGGATGAATGGTACACACAGCTCGCATGTGCATTAATAATTCAACAGCCACGGTGGCACTGATTGTGGCACAGATTGATGGATTGTGATTTGAATCGAGCAGTAGCAGTCAAAAAAATTGCTTTATATTGCTGCTGAATGCAGTCGAATCAAGAGTACAACTATCTAAAATTCATCATAAATTAATTAAACTCATCACGGGGGTGGGGGGGGGGGGTATCATTGAAAAATGCCATGCATGAGGTATTTTATGGCTGTTTTAGCACATTTACTATGGAACACAAGGTGGAGACACTCAGCTTTAAGCTTTTGGCACATGCTTGTTTACAGAGATGAAGAAGGAATATAGTGATTACTCTTGTAAAGGAACACTTCACTTATGCAGAACTTTTAGCACAGCTTAGAAAAGATCAATGATTTCAGAAGCATTCAGAAAAAAATACCAGTTTCAAATACTTTAAACTTTACATCATTTTGTAATATCGGCAAAACCAGGTTTGATTTGTATTTTTCTGTCATATACAGGATTTCAGCAAATTACTAATAAGCACCTAATATACTACTTATTTTTAGTAGCATTAGCATGATCAGCAGTAAAGAGTAAGTGTGTGAGTGTGGAGGGGCATAGGAGGCATCTGTACCTCTGTGCACTGTTTGATCCAGAAGTGGCTCCCCATAGCCTCCCAATTCTGCGAGCAGCAAATATACAGAAGCCTCTCATAGACTCGCCGCTTCATTGAAGCATCAAACACCTCGAAAAACTTGGCTCTGATCAGTGGCTGTGAGCACCGCAGGCCTGACAAGAACGCTGGCTCCAGCTTGGATGTGATGTCACTTCCTGATAGGCTCTCATCTCTGAAAAAAACAACAACAAGGAATCGTTTATTTATAAAACACATAATAGCAAACTAGCTCGCCCAAAGTGCTGTACACACCATTAATACTAGAACAATTCTACATAGAGGTATAGACAGAGTATAGACATAGAATATAGACAAGTGAAGACAAATGCCAAATATACACAGACCTGAATTTGCAACAACACACCTCGATCAAAAACAATGGGTGCCAGTGGCACAACACACATCAGACCAAACGAGCAGTGACAACGAAAAAGTTCTGGATTGCCATATTGTATCTATTTTTCACAAGGACAATGACCACTGAAAGCTGGCTTTTTTGATGATGTAAGCAAGACGTAAAAGAGGCGCTCAGTGGAACTCATCCTACATTTTCATAGCGACTTTGCACAGGAAACAAGAAAGAAGTAACTCGCCACAAATCCTCTCTTTTCCAAAATGTTGACAAACAGCTCCCTGTGATTAGCCACCAACAGTAAAAACCTTTTGACATCCGTGATTTTTCCAATGTGTTCTTTGAATTCTTATCTATTGTCGTCTTCTTTACAGTTTCCCGTGTACTGTCGAGAGCATATTTGAACCGCAAAAGGTATCTTCATGCAGGGAGCGTCATTGCATCATATTTTCTTGACCCATACGAAGAGCCCTCAACTGAGATGCCATACAAATATTTGTGCAAATCTCAATTGGGATCTGTGTGTGTGTGTGGAGGCCGTGAGGCACAGTTAAAATCAGTAAATTTAATATAAAAAAAAATTGCAGTTCACACTGCCTAAGGCTCTGTCAAAATGTTCTATTATGACTTTGGGATGCTATGAAGCTGCAGCACTTCATGGTTTGTCGGAGCATTGTGGCTGGTGTTGTCAGGTGTACAGTGTGGTAATACACACTGTACTTCAACATACTGTTATTGTTTGTTTAATATCAGGATTCAAAATGGTTTCAGTAAATTCGAACTCAATTCTAACAGTCACACCCAAACTCTCACAAAGTCCAGTCACAGGCCTCTATAGAATTTTTGAACCAAAGTTTGAAGTGATTTCCTGCTTCGATTAAAAACCGAATGAGTGTTTCCAACCAGAAGAGATTTGCACTGCCATGTTGTATAGTTTTTTTGTTTGTTTGTTTTTATCAAAAGGAGAACAACCAAATCTGGCTCTTTTTATGATTTGAGTAGGATGTAAAAAAGCTGCTTGGTGATGTTCATCCCACATTTTATCGACTTTGCACAAGACACAGGTAAGATATAGCACGGCACAAATCCTCTCCACATTCTCATAAAACAGCTCCCTGTGATCAGCCACAAATATTCCCTTTCGTTGATATGGCACCTCAAACTCCGGTGTTCTGAAAAATACTGCATTCACCTTTAGAGGAAGATCAAATGAATGAAATGTGATCTGAGAAAACCATGTCCCAGCATGGATAATACTACAGCCCAAACCTCCTCAACAGAATAAATGGCTCCTGACACAGAAGAACTGCTCTTTTGCACTTGGAAAAAGTGACCTCTAATCCCTCTTGCCCCTCAGCTGCCAAATAGCCTCGGCCTCAACTGTAGCAATCAAAACAGCACTTACCACCCACTGGCCATGGAGAACGGCTGCTAATGGCAATGGATGAAGAGGCTTGTGATTAATCTGTGTAATTACCTGTAGACATAATTAACGAGGTCCAGAAACTGGGCATTCAATTCAAGGTCATCAGGAAAACGCTTCTCAATGTAGGTCATCATTTTCACCAGCAGAATGGACTTCTCTCTAGGATTAGGCACCTAGGAGATGAGGAAAAGACAAAGGGAGAAAGACTAAGATGGTAAAAATAAACAGAAGGCAAACAGATACAGTTCATTCATCCTTCAATTAGCTTCTTTTTTTAGCTCTCTAGCCTCGGGTCAACAGAGTAGACACCTGGGTTCACCCATTCAGGTCCCAGTTCTCCGAATACACACTGCCTCATTTACAGAAAGGGGTCAATTTTGTGTAATGTGTGAAAAGTTTGCCCCTCGTCAAGCTCAAAAATTTTCATCAATTTGTATACACTTCTTTTTAGTCCTGTTGAAATCAACGGAGTTGTTTTCTAAAGAACTAGATCAAGATAGCACTAGCAGCCATTACTAAGGGAGCTTAGCATAGCTCAGTTAACTCATTTACCTGGTTGCTGGCCATGGGGTTGGAGATTTTTACCCATTCCTCCACGATCTTCACCACAGCTCGAAGAATCTTTGGATCAGGTGATTTCTCAATGAGGGATGTAATGATGACCTGGATGAAGTTCTTCCTCATCTCCAAGTTCATGACCGACAGCCTCGTCTTGACCAGGTCCAGACTAAGCATGACCAACTCGCTAGTCACTGTACCCAGCAAAGAATGAGAGAGCACACGGTATGAGGGTCGCCGAGTTCCGTTAGGCATACTATCATTACAAATGGGTAAAAATGGGAAATTCCTCCGCTGAAAGTGTGTTATGGACAGATAAATGAAAAAAAGAGCCTGGATCTGGGTTTATTCTGGCTTCATCTTGATTTACTCAAAGTAAAATGTGATTGTTCTGATGAGCGGAAGCTTTGGAATATTTTAGAAGCTGATTTCCACTGGCTCATGCTGTGATGATGACTTGGGCGCAAGAGTCAGGGTGACTTTGCAGCATGAGGATTCAGTGAGAAGTAGGTAGGAATGAAAGAATATCCTGTTACACATATCAGTCCAATCCCATCTCCTTGAACCATTAAAAAGCCATAATAGCATCAAGAAGGCTTTGAGCAGATGGGATTGCCTGGATTATACATTTCGATGGACACATTTGGAGATTTCAAACTTCAAATCACAAAAGATGTTTGTCAGAGTGGAAGGATTTGTGGGATGTTCTCTCATCACTTGATTGGCCCTTCTGCAGCACCCAGTGGTCATACACAGACTACACTCTGCTCAAAAGTGGTGTTTTGCTTTTCTTTGCACATTTCACATGTTTCCAGCTGGCTGCAGACACCAGGATTAGGAGTGCATCAGCAGAGTTATCTGCTGTATCCGTCTTTTACAATTTTGACTTGTTCAAATTAAGACAGGCAAACGAACAAAAATGCTGTAAAAAACTCAATATGTCTGAAATCTAACAGAATGCTAAGTTAAATGCTAAAGTACAAAATGGTGTACACCATACTAGTCCTAAACAAAAGCCTCACTGACAAAATCTGGCCAGACATATTATTGTGTGCAGGCTGGTATATTATATAATCATGCGCCTTGTGTTTGGGCCTAAAGTATGTAAGCAAAATGTACTGGATGTATGAGTAAACATTATATTCAGACATCAAAGAGAATTAAAAACAACACAGGAAATATTTGTCTGGAAAGCAGATACTTGTCAATCGTGAAAAAAAAAACCCACATGGATGATCATCACCCAGAAATGTCACCTGTGCTCGTTTCAGCAGCTCCAGGGTTGGCTTGGGGGCTCAGGTGCTCCCTCACCATCTTCTGTAGGGAGCGCATGAAGACAGAAATGAGCCGATCGATGTAGCTGGAGTTGTTACTGCAAGCCGACTTCAAGATCATCAGGGTTCCTGTAAGCACATACGAGAACACAGGTAAGATGAAGCTGCATCAGACAGCCAGAGATACACAGCAGCTAATGACTTTGGATGCCGCTCCTTTGTCCCAGTTGATGTATTGCAAGGCCATTTATGGACAAATTTAACCAAGATGACATGGATGGATGATGATAAAAAAAAAAAAAACTTTCTTAGATCACAGCTCTGGGGAGGAAAGATTAATGTAAAAAGTCACCCTCGATAGAGGTATATATAGTACATCAGTGTTAAATGTAACTCAATAGCACTTGCGGAGCGGAATCAAGAGCCATCTATTGATCAGTGTTTTAAATAAACCAGTGGTTACAGTTTAACGTTTTCATAGAAAATAATGTTTAAAAAAACGGTCCTCAAGTTTTAGTGTTAAATAAAAAATATAATATATTTTAATTCATCAAAGTAAATCAAATTCATCAAACCATCTCTCATTTTCACTAGGGCCAGCGTAGATTGTTCACATTTAGTAATCAAATTATAGCTGATTAAATGTCAATAAAAATAAATAATAAAGGCTTGGCACAGGCATGGGAGATAAGTCCTAAAAATCTTGTTCATATGTGATATTTTTTGCTATGACAATATTATTTAAATATATTTGTACAGAACCCAAACTTGCACTCAGAGTAATTTTAAAAGCACTGCAACTATAGTATATAATAAAAAATGTACTACGAATTAAAAAAAAATTCGTATTACAAAAAAAAAAAAATTAAAAACAATTATTCATTCAAAACATGACTGATACATATCCTATTCATATGTACAGTTATTCTAACAAGATAACAAGATATAACATTCTCACCGAACAACTGAGTTGGGTTGGCGCTGCTGGCTTTTTCATAGTTGGTGAGGCCTTCATAGATGACCTTGCCCACAGCAGCATACAAACACTCCAGCTCCTCATATTTAGAAGCCACTGTGGATGTGCCTTAAAAATACAGAGAAAAAAAATTAAGCTCTTCAGCTCCGTGGTACAAATACAGAGTCCAATAGAAAATCTTCCCTGGCTTAAAACACAAATGATGACGCTTTGGAAACACTTTGAAGTTTATCATCATCTAAGCAGAAAAGAACCCACTACTAAAAAGATTTTTTATTGTATAACTAAGGCCTTGTGTTTAATTGATAGGAAACACTAGGGTTTTTGTTTTGTAACCCCAAATAACCGGAGACAGTAAAACAGTTTGTTTTAGGATTTCTTTATAGCCATATATAACATAACATTATACAGGATTTGTATAACAGGTACAGATTTGAATAACAAATCCTGAATGCAAATATTGTTAAATACATATTTATATTTCACTATCATTACTAGTAACTGTATTCTAAAAATATAGAACAAAGGATGTAATTTATCATTTAATTCAAAATTGACCCCTCGACAGGAGAATCTAGGAATTCGGGATGGTGCAGCTTGAAGACAATATATTTCAGTGAAAATTTAGTAAAAAAAAAAATACAGACTATTAATTTATCACCGACCCCTTCAAATATCTTCAAAATTAATTTACCAACCTCTAGTAATGACAGAGGTTAGGGGGTAAAATATATTGGAGGAGATTGGTGCCAAATCTGTCGTTTATTGCGTATAGAAGAAGCCAATAATACATTTTCCAAAAAACACGATACTTGCCGTGTAAAGGAGTCCTGGTTTGTCAGTTTTATTCCGAACTTTCACATAGCTCACACTAATCAAAAGTCTCTTTGGCTTGTTTGAAGCTAGTCTTATGTGCACTGAACAGAAACCTGCAGGAACGCACCCGTGTGTGAATTTGCCCACCCCCGCTCTAGGGGAGTACTGATCTACTCACTGGGTTCGGTGGGGAAGGTGCTCATGAGCCTGGACAGGAGAGAATGCACTGCCCTCAGGACTTTGGTGTTGCCGCAGGTCATACATGCTGCGATGCCCCGCTGCAGAGGCTTGAAGTGTGCGAGGATGGCTGGAGGCTGCAGAACTGAAAGTAGAAAGCTGAGAATCTCCAGCCCTGTGCAGATGTTTGAGAAGTTGGCCTGGTTCGGTTGCTCCTGAAAACACATCATGATGATACTCATCAATGAGATAAAGAGACTTTAGAATGATGATTGGGTACTCATCAGATCTTATAAAAGTGCAAATGTTAGATTTAACATAGCTTAGTATCACTGGAATGCACCAATACATTGAGAAAAGAATAAAACTAAGAAATTTAGTTTCCTTTGAGTATTTCCTTTTAACATCTATACACTTGATTTGTGTACCCAGAGTATCTTTTGTTAATTAAACTAACGGAAAAGAAAACTTGATCTTATTTACAAAAATATTAGGCTAAAGCAATGAAAACAGTAAACTGTTAATACTAAGGGTTCATGAGCTGTCCACAAGATCATGTTTATTTTTAAAAAGATGATTTTCTGCACATAAAGCCCATCAGTTCTGTGTAACATTTTTATGTTGTCTAATGTTGGATATGTCCTTACACTCCATATTTCTGTATAAAAAACAACATAAACATGCTTTTTTAAAGTTTAATGGTGCCAACTGATGACAAAAAGTGCCCCAAGGGAAATCCACCAACAAAATAACAAATACTATTAATCAGAAGTCACGGCTCTGCAATAACAAATGTCTTTAATAGGTTATACTGGAAGTAATAGGTTTACTGCAAAAACAGTAAAATGAGGGAGAACAGGTAGATCTGACACTACACCAAAACTAACAATGTATCAAAGCCAAAACAGTATTTAAACTAATCTTTCATGTCATAGATTGTGATTTGTTAATTAGTTATTCATTTATTACTTACTAATGAATCTAATAACGATTTTTAAATGCTATATAGCAATCCTGAAATTAAGGTTGATGAATAGATTTTTATAATAAGATAAAAATAGCAACAACACAACAATATTTATCCAGACCACAATAAAAGGTGTGCTGTTGAGTTTTAAAGCATTTTCAAAGTCTTCCTAAAAGACCAAATAAGATTAGTCATCAAAATCATTCCGTTTGCTGAAACTTTTGGCCAAACTAAAAATCAACATCACTCCAGAGTGGGTGAAAAAAAAACCATTTAAGACAATTGCCGTTTCCATCACTAAATACACTGAAAAATTAAGTTCTGTCATACTTCAGGCAAAATTGAAGAAAAAACTCCTAGCTAAACAGCTGCTGATTTGGTTCTCTGTTGATCATTCCAATAGAAGATTAACAACTTAATGTAAACTTGACTAAAGTCAAGTAAAGTCAAGTAAACTTTAGGCATAGGAGAATGAATAAAACCTGTGCTAAAAGCTTTCAGGGGTCAGTGAATACTGACACAATTACAGTCCATTCCCTTGGGGCTGAGGACCTGGACCTTCACAATGGAGAGCCTGTCCCAGCAGCCTGTTCTTTAATCACTGACAAGACAGCACAATGACATGATAAAAGCCCCTTGGATTAGCAGCACTAGTCATTAGTTTGGATAAGAGAGCTGAGATAGCACCTCCCTGCTGGAGTTCTGGGGCACCTACAAAGACTGACTGTTGTCTAGCTCATTCCACAGGAAGAATCACTGAAATTACACAAGTGCTTAAAAAGGATATCAAGAAACTACAGGATAAAATCGCTTACAACAGATATTTAATGCTGGTATTTGTCAAATGTACTTAGTAAAAAAAAAGATTACATTAGAAAACTTAAGAAAAGAATATTGTAGCAATAGAAAAAATCAATGGATATAAATTTGTGGTTCATTATTAGATAATAGTAGGTTTTTTGTTAAATTGTCAAGTATATTTATAACTAAAAGATCTGGTGAAGGATTGTACAATATTTAGCAATGTTATTTGAGAAAGAAAAAGGTGTCCAAAATTTTTCCTGCTGCACATGAAAGCAGCAATGACACTTGCTATGATGGATACTGGCAGCAGGTCCTAAATAAAATGGCCAGAAATCCTCATAGGTTTCCTTGATCTGTGTTGTATTCACATTAATATCTTGTATTTAAAAAGGTTATTGAATAAGTATAATAAAAGGCCTTTGCTGATACATCCACTAGTACCATTTCTTACTATAGGTTTATTTAGCCCTGTTAAAATCAGCCAGTTAATGCATGAAACCGGTTAAAACAATGTTTGCAATTAATGCATATTTACTGCTTGCACTTTCTGTGACATCTAGAGATGCACCACGCAACCAGTTTCTCTCTTACACCAACCGATGTCAGAAAATAATGTGAAAGGGGAGTGCAGTAAGTCTGATGTTCAAAGTAGTGCTGTTCCAAAATCAAAGGAGATCTCTTCATACACCTGAAGAATTTGCAACTGCTTTTACTGAGCTCTTAATATTTTATTTACTCTGACTCTCTTTTAAACACTTAAACCTGTGTTTTCTGCTCTTTAATCCCCAGCATTTGGGTTTTATTTGAAGTTCAGCACACGTGGTTTTCATTTGAGACTTATAAATGAATTATTACACAGCAGCCTAAACAGTACTCTATGTTTAATATGTTTAGTAAACAAGTAAACTATGGAAAAAATGGTTAAAATCCTTCATTATGATGTTTACTTACTAGCGGTGTAACAATATATTGTGGCAAAATATATAGCAGTACAAAATTGTCACAATATGCATCATGGAGCTACTGGAAGATTTGCTTCTTTTATTTTCTTCTTGGAGTAATTGTGATTCTAGTCACTTCTGAAACTTCTTTACCTTGTAAAATTTACTAGAAGACAATTATGCTTTACTCTGACCCCTAGTGGATGGATTGTGTCAAACGCACTCATGCAAATCAAACTAGATCCTAGCCTTCTTACATTTGTGCTCTCAAACCTTTTAAATTCCATTGTTTTCTATGATGGTTTGTTATATAAACAGTTTCAGTAGTTGGTTAAAAATAGTGGTGCGTGTTGCATCGTAGACATAATATCGAGGTATGTATCGCATTGTGAGCAGAGTATATCGCTACACCGCAATTATTTCCGACAATTTATCTACTCCAACAGTCTATTTAAGCAATCTAATATCAGTCTATTTTAGTAATCTAATACCAGTCTAGCAGCAAATGATAGTAACTTTGTTTTAAAAACCAATTTAGAATTGTTAAAATTTTGGGAATCCAATTCAGCATGCTTGCGATGAATCCTGGTAAAAGAGATTTGTTAACTTTTAATTTAAAGACACTAATTGTAATAACGCAAAGAGGATTTTCATTAGCAAATATTAGAGCCACAAGCAAAATACACATTTCCACCAAATATAAATCTAAAATAAGACTGACCACAGTCATGAGGAGCTTGTCAAACCACTGCAGCTTGAGTTCAGCACCAGGCCACATGTCTGGTCTGAGGGCAGTCTTCATGAGGTTTACACATCGGCGGGACAGCAGCTCACCGGGGGACCCCGCTACATTAGTGCTATCATTTACCTGCAAGCAGCGCAGGATTTAGACTCTGGAAAGATTCATAGAGCAGATAAATCGCAGATAGCTACCTGGCAGGCAATGCGGATCAGAAAGTTGACCACAGTATCTGTGTGCTGCTTTTCCACAGGTTTCGTGAGTAATGCCTCGGTGCCTGGGATCGACTGACTGCGACCAAAAACCTGCACAGCAATGAAAACATAATGAAACCAGGTTCAGAGGAAGAGAGACTGATTACAGTGGTCACGAGATCTTCACCGCGCCAACAGCCCCAGCAGCTGTACGGAATCTCTTCACATCCTGTGCCGAATCCACAGACATCCCTCTCTTCATAGCAGCAGTGGCTCCACTTGTGCCTTCACCCAAGCCTCCTGAATCTGACTCTGATTCAGGCTTCAAAGAGAAAGTTTTGTTAGTTTCCTGGTATATAAAAATCTTGAATTTAACATTTTGCTCATACCTGCTGGTCTTTAATTCTCTGTAGCTCCCATTTGATGACCACTTCAGCTAGATCCACTGCCAACTTCCTCTGCTCTATGGTCACACTAGGAGTGAAGCCCAGTCTCTGCATAGCACTGATCATGTGCTGAACCAGGTGATGCCTCACAGGGTAATACACCTGTAGACAGAGAGATACTCACTTTATTATTCTTCTTCTGTTTCCTCAAGGTATATATACGAAATCTGTATACCATTTGCTCATATGATTTTTTTATGTAAAAATAAAAACAAAAGTTATACCTTTAAACACGTTTCCGTTTAAAAACATAGAAGTAAAAAAAAACCTTAAGATACGCACCGGCTTTTTTAAAAATTAAATGGGAATGATGCAAGCCACCTATTGTTTAACTTTGATTTCAAATATAATGTATAGGGCTCAAAAAGGTAATTGGTTTCAAAATTTCTGGATTTAAATGGACATTACTAGAGCTGACACAAAATTCCGAAGGCAATTCAAATTAAAATGTCAGAAAATGTGTAATAGTCTTTCAGTTTCATTTTAACGACCCAAAATCAGTGCCATCTAGTAGTAGAAAGAAGGGATAGCCTGTGGAAGTAGAAGACCTGTGATGTAGCTTGTGTTTTCAAAGTTCTGGCACAAAAAAAGCACAATGGCAAAAAAGTGCTTTGAACATTTCATAAGGTTTAGGAGAGGTTTGCCAGTTTTTTTAAATACAAGTATCACATTGTTTTTACCTTGTCTTTGTTTTTTTTAGCTGGTTTGTTTATTTTAATCTTGTCTCAACGTTTGATTTTTGTAGTAGAAATAATGTAATGTAATGAAAAAATATCTGCAAAAGCTGGGGTTGCATTAAAAAATGATATCAAGCATTGGCACAAAAAAACTATTTTTAAGATCATCTATTAGAGCACAAAAAACAATAAAAAGGACCAATTAAAAACAATTTGTTAAACAAAGAAAAAGAATGTCCTGCCTGTGGTATAGCATAAGGTACACAGGATGCGGTTGTGAACAAAAATTTACTAGAACTACATTAAAGACAGCATGAAACATTATTTAACCATATCACCTATATACCAAGTAAATGACATCACATACCCTGAAGTGTTGAACAATCAAGTGAAGGATATGGACGAGCTGAGGAACAGTGTGGCCCTCCTCCACAATGATCTTACGAGTCCAGTGTGTAAGCATCTGATGCCCATCCTCCATCCTAGCGGGTACGGCAGGTGTCAGAATTGCCATTGCTTGACGAACAATGGCACGGGCCTCCATAGTATGAGCCTTGAGCAGACTGTGGAAAACCTGCAAAAAAAGACCCATCTTTACAAAATCCTTAATATACTTTAGTGTGGGACGAAATAAAAATAGACCATGAAGGTGAGTGGGTGTGCAGGCCATAAGTCTTATATTAATTCAAAAATAACTGTATAACCACATCCCTAATTCACAGCCAAACCTTTAGTTTAAGTACATCAACATAGCACATGTTAAACTTCTGAAAGACTTGGTTAAGATTAATTCAGAAACACCCACTTGTAAGACAATTTTCTTGTGAATGGCAAACTTGGCGATGATATGAGCAAGCAAGAGGTGGCCACTGTATTTGCAGGCCGGATCCACACAGGTTTTGGGCAGCAGGCACGGCCAAGCAAAGGTCATGAGACGCCTCAGCTTGCTGTTCCTGCTCTTATTGTTGTCGTGGATGTGATGAGGAGCGTGTTCCACCAGCAGCGTAGAGAACTGAAGCAGGTAGATGCGTAGGGAGTCTGCAAGGTCTGCTTGCTTCTCCGGGTCGAGGACCTAGAGCAAAGGCAGGTCAACACTCAAGATATTTAACAGTGGATTTCTTTTTGTGCTGTCTGACTGATGGGTTTGATCTTTGCTCAGATTACCAGCAGTGAAATAACAATTAATTTAAGCGTGAAATAAATGGATGTTATTAAAACTGTGCCTCAGTCTCTTTGGGTTATGCTGAAAAACAAACACTGTGACCTTTAGCGTGGCTTTGACATTTATGCCAGGTGAATAACAGCCACTGGTCATTCTTAAAAAAAGCACCACAGAGGCTTCTGCATATGTTACCTTGGTGATGAAAACACTGGTGATGCTCTCAGGGTTGTCTCCCTCTGGATTGGGTGGCCCCAGAAGCTGCTCACCCTCACCTTTCTCAAAGCTATACAGGAAGGCTGGGTTAAGGATGTGCTGCAGCACCTGGATGGTGAACAGCAAGAACAATTAGAAAGTACTATATTAAGACAATTTTCAGCAGATAGTTTTGCTGTTATCAGCCAGGTGAAGATGGATGGGAAATCCTGCATTGACATATCATTTTAAATTATTTTAATAGAACTCCAAGCTGTTCAATTTCCTAATCTCCTTCATCCACTTATCCGCCCCAAAAAAGGTAATCAAATATAGTCACTTGTATAACAGTCATGCTTTTTGTTTATGCAGATAGTTGCCCTCACTGAATGTAGAATGTTATTTTATTCACAATCATTTATTTTATAACAACTGTGATATAATGGACCTCAATTTATTTGGCATCTATTAGACCTTAAAGTTCCCATATCATCATACACTAATGTTTTGCAACTTCGAAAAGTTTTTGCAAGCGTTACTACATTTTCACTCAAATGTATGTAGGTGTGTCGTAATGTGGGAACCAAGGGTCGTAGGACCGGATTGAGGTCAAGGATGAGGAGAGTAGATTGCAAAACACCGTGTTTATTGTGCCACCAAGGGATGCAAAACAAACCAAACAAATAAACATATATACAAAATAAACACTGTAGCTACAAAAAAATCTAATGCACTTGGGCAAAAATCCTTACTGCTAAACTGGGGTCAGCTAAATCTCACTAAAGTAGCAGCAGTAGATGAGCTCCGCAGGAAACTCAGTCCTAGCTCTTAACAGAGCTGGTGTCCTTCAAGGCAGCATTATCTGCATGGTGTTCGCTCCAAAGTTCTACAGGAGCTCTCCAATGTCCTCCCGCTTGCTTGGCTGCCTCTTGAATGATTGAATGAGCTCTCTTTTAAAGTAGAGCTCAGGTTGGAATAATCCAATAGCAGGTAAATATAAATCAAACAAACAACTCAAACAAAACATATAAATGCTGAAATTAACTGCATACAAATCATTACAAAATATTAAATGAAACTCTAAACTCAAGTACAAATTAAACCATCCAATTAAACTCCTTTTGTTCCAATTTCCAGGTCCCACCATCTTGATGTCCCCTGCTGAAATGGCAAATGGTTCAGCCCAATCAAGGGAGCATGAAACACACCTGTTCGCAATAAACTATTTGAAAACCGTCTCTAGCTTCTCATCATTGACGTTTGACTCTTGCATTTACTTTTAAAACAGATAAATAAATAAAATAGTGATGGGCTAGGCTTAGCTCCATCACAAGGTGCAAATGTGGAAACGGCATGACACCAGTAAGCTCGGCACTGAGAGCATTGATTTAAAGAGAGCATTGATTTAAAACATGAAATGTCACACTTTTGAGCTAAAGGTTCAGCGTCTCAGAGTAGACTCTTTAGTATTAAAGAAAATAACTCGATACTTTCAAAACACAATATGATGATAAGGGCACTTTAAAATATTGGCATAAATCACCAAATTTACTATGAGAGAAAATAAAAAAAAAACACTGTGGCATTTTGGGTTCAGTTTATTTGATGGCTTACTAAATCAACAATTACCATTTCCATGAAACACCATACTCATAATTTCTAAAAAGTTCCCCATTCATACATCTCTATTTTCTCTTTACAATAAACAATAGATCAAAACGGAATGCTTCATATATGACTAAAGCAAGTAAACATTTGCAGGATGGCAACTCTAAGCAATGAGACTGCAGGGTGCAGGTGTTGCTTCATTATGCCTTATTCCGCCGAGCCCCCACATGAATGATGGATCGCAACAAAGCCTTTTCTGCCCAATTCATCCGACCCCAAACCGCAAAGGCTCCAGCAGCCTGAAAACATCATCTTAGTGCTGGATTCAGTTAAGAGCAGGCAGCTGCTGAGCTCTCCCGGGAAATGTTGGGGAACTAGCATCTGTTGGCTGTGAGGGGTGATTTGGGGAAGGAACAGCCTCAACTAACCACCACTAGATACCAGCCTCTCTAATTGCCACTATGAAGCAAGATATAAGGAAGGTATAACCCCTTTCATTTGAATCTCATTAGATCCTTTTAGAATGTAAATATTATGGAAATATTTTAATGGAAATATTTGACATTATTAAAAACGAAATGCGAAACGGCGAGTGTTGAATACATCACTGCCCCCGTTCATGTATGGGTACATTAATCATTAGTTACATTTCCTTTTTTTATGCGTTTACAGACTAAATCCCAAAGTAGAGCAATGGCAATCCATTTTCTGTCTGAACTGGGACAGTTCTGAACCGTTGACATTAATGGTCTAATCAATGGACCGATTTAATTGCACAACATCTTAAAAGTTGTTTTGGATATTCTAAAATTTCTCAGCCACAGTCATTAAAGTGGTTCAGGATTGACCGGCTGTGTTCCCTAAAGAGCAGTCTCCCACCTCCAAAAGCAAGAAATGACTGCACATATTGCGTTTCGTCTGTGTGTTCTTTAATACAGGTTCTCCTAATGCAGTAACTTTCATTTTTCGCTTGATATTTGGCAGCAGTTTATCAGGAAGTGACAGTTTTGTTCTCTTAAACTCATTGGATGGTGCTTTATTTGCAAATATTTTATGCGATATACCATACATTTAATTAGCATCTTTGTATGAAAACATGGACACTGAATATTCGCACTTGTATTATTTATTTCAGTTGCATACCACAAATGTTTGTTTTTACCTATGTTTTTATTTGTTTGAGCACGTAGAAGTTGCATTTGAGAGAGAGCACTAAAAGAAGATATAAATAGAAATAGGGTAAAGAAACCTCCTATGAGGTCATTTGTGATGAGATCATTATCTGAACACATCTAGAGAATAATAATTATTAAAAACATGAATTAAAACATGAAATACAATCCGGCAGCACAGCTGTCCCTCCATTCTGCAAGTGTTGTTCTGTTAACAGACCGCAGTTTATTTTTGACCAGCCAAAAGCCAGCAGAATCTGGCTGATTAGTGGATGATGTGAATGTTATCACTGCCTTGTGGTTCATTTTAAATAGTTTTGGCACACTTGCAAATTGACAAGTGTGAATACATTAGATGAAACGAAGACTATGTTATATATTATTTTTAAAAAGTGCATTTCAGTATAGAAATTTCACTAGTTACACCAATACTTTACGCCATCAAATAGTACCTGCTTGCCAACTACATGACTTCAAACTAGACACCTTCCCTTTGGATTGTCATACATATTATTAAAAAAAACATATACGTATATTTTGATAGCTAAAATTTGGGAGAAAGTGCTGATATTTAAATTACTGCAACATCTGCAGTAAAAGAAAATGTTGTTCAGTCTTCTCCGGAACATTGTAGTTTACTAGGAAGGCCTATGAGGACCATATGAAGATTCATTAGCATTCTTCAAAGATGCCTATTTGGAAGAGACTAGAGTTCTTCATGCAAGACCAATTCCTGTCGCCCTCATCTCTCCTGAGCATACATATTCAACACGGATTGGTCATTAACTGGATGAGACGGTCAGTACTGAAAGAACATGATGCTGAGCAGCTCTCTACAGGCATTTTAAAGAAAAGTGATCATTCCAATGCATGCCATGGCAGTCACTGCTGGTAGCTCTTAATCACAAAGGAGACATTGCCCCTCACAAGATTAAATAAACCTCAGAAATAATACACAGAAGAGTTCAAATGCTAAAAGCTCACCTTTGCCTTGAGTTCGTCATTGAAGTGTGGGTCATTGAACTCCACGAAGCGGAAGAAAAGTGCTCGCTTGTGTGTAATGCTGTAGTTCTTAGGGATCTCCTCCTCCATATACTCTTTCAGAAAGGTCATGTTGCACAAGAAGCGGCCGGTGAAGGCTCTTAGCAGTTGAAAGAGTAGCTCAATCTCAGAGTAATTGCGTCTAAAAGCAAAATGTTCAAACTAAGTTTCATTTAATTTCAATAGTTTGTCTTTATGATTAAATTAAACATCAATACTTACTTGCAGTAGCTTAGCAAACAAAATGCCAGTAATTTAGGCTCCTTCCAGTTTGTTGCAGCCATGTTGTCTTTGCGGTGGCGCTCCTGGAAGGCTTCGCTGACCCATACACGTCTGAGTTGACTCACTAGAGAATGCTGCCCAGCCAACCAGCCTTCATCGTTTTTCACTATGATGCTAATGATCTGAGGGAGGCCAAGAGCTCTAATTAACACTCATCCTCCACAAACAAGTTCTACAAAATTTATTAGAAGATGGCAAACCTTGATGGCCTGAAACTGCAGGTCTAGGCGAGCAGTACTGGTAGAGGGAGAGCCTGGTCTTGCTGTTGTTGCAGGCCCAGCTGGGACCAGCAGCAGGACGAAGCGATTCGGGTTGGACGCCAAAACATCTCGAAGAGGTTTAGCATCCTTGTGCTTTAAAAAGCTCTGAAAATTGTAAAAATTGTAAATTATTTTATTTGTTTAGAAAAAGAATCTAACAAAAGAGGGATTTGGAAGAAACCCACCATAAACATGCGGCTCCACTGTGGGTCATTGAGAGTGGCCTCCATCATGAAGAGCTCCACTGTTTGAGATGGATGACGTGTAAGGAACTTGATCAGAGGTTCTCTGAAGGGGCTGCCAGCCTGTGCATCATCACAACACAAACAGCACAACTACTTGAAACCACATTGCAATCCAACAAGTCAAACATCACAAAAATATCATTAGCACCAATCTTTTCTCAAATGCCTAGAGCTGAGAGTTACAGGAAGCACCGCGAGCTTATTTCATTATTGTCTGCACACAATGAGCAAAATTTGACATCAATTACAAAAATATAGACAAGGGAAAGATTTGAACACCATGTCTTTTCTTTGTATATGTGAATGTCAGAATGCATCAGGTGGGAAATGATTTGATTGTCAGGAACCAAACAAAAAACACTGCTCACTAACCCCACAGAATCTGAAAAAAATCAATTCAATTTATTAACCATCATAAACATAATTAAAAACACTAAACCTTAGGATCCCACTTTGACGGACTTCAGAAAAGAACAGGCATCACCAACACGGTGCCCGTTCGCCCGTAAGGACCACATGAGTCTTCCGCTACCTGTTCTTATAAAATAGCTTGTGAAAACGTTTTTAATCATAGCTCACTTTTTGTATTTATCAGATTTATTATTTGTACATTGGATATAGTGATTTCCTTGGACTGTTGTAGAAGTGATCATTTTGAAGTGTTTTGAAATTTTATATATATTTTTAAATTTAAAAAAACACTTGCACTAAGACTAAATATAAATATAATGTGTTGCATATTAATATTTATCTGTTTCCTACCTTGATAAATCATTGTTGATATTGATTGTGGGAAATAATTTTTTATGATCAGTGTCTTTGCACAGATGAATATCCTTAATAATTAATAAATTCATATCCTTAATAATTAATAAATTCAGAAGAGGATATCAAAGTGGTAGCCCTTTGCATTAATGAGTACCCAGGAAGTAACTCTCGGTTTCAAAAAGGTTGGTGACCCCTGGAACAGAATGACCCAACCAAAAGTTTTCTTCTATGGTGGTCACTTTTCAATTTAAATCTAAATTTGTGATGTTTAATGAGGCCCCAGTGGACAACTTCCATGTGATGGAATGAGTGGGGTCAAAAGTAGCTCTGAAACATCTAAAATGTGAGTTAAAAACAGTGCTGTTTAACAAAACAATTGAAAAAAATGTAACTTTAGTGTGTTGCAGACTTCATAAATACCTTGTATCACTTGAAAGAAACGAGCAATTAATTCAATTTTTTTCAAAAGAACTGAAACACAAAAAACTGCCATAAATGACTGAAAGAAAGCCATCATAAAAAGATTGGGAAAGAATCACCTTAGACTCAAAATCAGAAGATTATTTTGTTAGTTCAATTCAAGTAATATTAAGTAGCCCTGCATGCTTGAAACCCTAATATGAAGGAGATCACTGTACCTCGATGAGCATGGCCCTCTCCGTTTTCATGACCACTTCCAGCAAAGGTTTGACCAAAGTCTGAGGAGCAGCTGGGATCAGGTGGAAAAGGTTTATAATGGCTGAACAGATCCTCATTTCCTACAGAGTTGAAAAGAGCAATAAATCACAATCATCGTGAGTGTGAAAACTTCATGTATCACCTGCAATATAGAAGCAAAAGTTAGGTAAGATCTCAAGGAAAGTCACAGTGGCAAGAGCAGGTTGCTGAAAAACAATGCAGGTCCTTGGAGCATCACATCGCAAAGTAGCAGGTTTTGCTTGGACCACGTCAGAGGTGTGAATCAGAGGGGACAAACACAACATCACAGACACAGAGCGGTACGGTTACAAGTCCACCAGCACAGAAGAATCACGAGCACAATGGGAGCAGGAGTGAGGACCCCAAAGCCGACCACCATCTCACCTCTACACCCTCCATAGCAGGCTGCGCCAGAACAGGAGACAACAAACAATCAGCAAAGAAGTGTGGCGAATGAGCAACGTCTGGAAATAACCAGATGGGGTGCTCGGGTAATTCTCTACAGATGTTTTCGGAATAAGAATGGTCAGCATTTTAACCACAACTCATCTTCATAATGTTTTGTTTTGCTTTTTTTTGTGGATGAAATCTTGACAGTATACAGATAATTTACTGATAATTTGTGAAAGGGGCAGAAATGAACAGTTCTGCCAAAACCTTGGATCCCAAGCACATTTTGATGGACTGTTTTTTAAGGTAAGAGATGCAAATGTAATCAAAACCTACAGAACATCACAAGGACACCTGTGATGACCCTGCACACCAGAGTGTGTGTAAAATGATACACAGTAAAATCCTAAGAGTTAAATTAACTCTACTCGGAGTGTATTTGGTCCCACTCTATAGAGAGTTCATTAGAAAGTCTTTTCATTCTGAAGGCCTCTACACACCGTTCCGAATTGAGATTCGCACTAATCTTTGGATGGCTTCTCAGCAGGGTGCTCTTCATCTGCTTCAAGGAAATATTGATGCAATGAAGCCCCCTGCCTAAAGATGGTGTTTGCGGTGGCTTTTACGTCCAACTTACGTAATCAAAAGAACCAGCTTTCATTTGTCATTCTCCTTGTGAAAAACAGATCTGATATGGCATCCAAAACTATTTTGTAATTGGTACCACTCGTTCGATCTGATTGTTTTAGAGCGAGTTGTGTTGTCGCACGAAACTTCATGTCAATGTGTAAAGCCTTTAACGTTCCAAATCTTGAATGCTTTAGAGCACACACACCTAATTACAGACTCATCTACAAGATAGATAAAAATATATTGTGTATATATAGAGTGATATTTTGAAAGGGGCCACACCGCCATGCCTTCAAAGATAGGGTTCGTAATATTTTTGATTAAACAAACCAGGCAAAAAAAACATGGCAAACTTCTTGACATTATATTTTAAAATAGGCTGATACCTAAGTACCAAAATTAAACAGCAAGGAAATGGTTTACAGATTTTAATTTTCTGAAAATGAAGAAAATATGTTGTCTTTTTTAATAATGTAGGGTTGTTCAAGCTGAACCCATTTATATAAGGGATTATGGATAAGAATTAGACTTTTAATTGTCAACATTACAGAGTTGTTCATTTTAATCTACATTTGCTTTGCATTGGGCCTTGAAGATGTGCAGCATTAACATGAATTAGAAGTATTCTAGATAAAAACGATGGTGGAAATGACCAAACCATTCCACTTCTATGACTGTGAAATTGAGATTAATGGATCAGTTTCATTGAGATGGACAAACACATCCCTCATTGAAAACTTTGATGTGATTTGAATTATTTCTGAGGACAGGCCTCGTTGTTTTAAAGAAACCCTTCCTGTTTGGTGATTTTCATCTTGATAAATATTGTTATGATTATTCTCTGTTCTCAATCCACTTTTTATTTCATTTCTGTTTTTTATATAAATCAGTGCATGTTTTGTTAACATGCCGTTGTAAAACTCAATTGTGATTATTTTTATACATACCTAATATATTTGATCACAGAACTACCCATATTGGTAATTTTGTGGTACATAAAATCCTTTTTTGAGGTAAAAAAAAAAATCAGAGAAATAAATAAATCCTTGAGAATGTCAAATAGGAACAATGACATGCCTTCAGTCCTCATAACTGCTAAGTGCTCTCTATTCAGGGACACCATCAAGATATCTTTACTCTGCAGAATGTAAGCCGTGAGGAACAATGCCTTTGCCAAACCAGTGCCTGGGCACAGACTGATCAGATACGCCCTCATGAAGAATAAATCTGTTCCCTCACCCTGAACTGACCTTCTCTTTCTCTCCATAACTAAACTAATCTAGCTTTCTGAATGCCCCTCACCTCCCCAACCCTGAACCTACTGGCCCGACTCATCGTCATGTATGGCTGCTCATTCTGTCACTGTAGTTAGAATATTAGGAGCTGCAGGAACAGAGGGCCAATTTGCATGTAATTAGAATACATTTTAGGGATATGCAGGATGTGAGAAAGAGCGAAAGAACGGCAGCTCATTTTGAAAAGTGGAAACAGCACGGCCATTCTCGCTTCTCACCTTTTCTTCCTCTACAAGGTTATCTGTCTGACAAGATAACGAGGATCCAAAGATCTGGGTGTCCACAGGGTGGATGGCGCCTAATTAATCATTGATTGTAATATGGTCACTCTCCGAGTCTTGGTGGAGCGGTCGGGGCTAGAGGAGGGAGTCCAGGCCATCATCGCTCGTTCCACTCAAAGTGACGGTTTACCAATAATAACACTTGCAACAAAGACATCAAATACTCACACTGCCGTCGCTGCGCTGGCCTCCTTTATGAGTTATCACCACCACCTCCATCCATTTCCGCAGATGTTGCTGTAAGGGCATGGGAATCATTTACTTATTTTAGACAAGGAACTTTTTTAGATTTTCTTTCAGCGGATTAGAATCATTCAGATGTTCTCTTGGTCTAATGGTGCCATTTTTAGCAGAAACTGTAATTTGGCAAGAAGAAGTACGCTCTGTTCTGATTAACGTGTAAGCAAGTCTACTGTGTGGATTAATTATAGTACCATGTTAAATTGTATACAGCAATAAACGACTCAAACTATTTCAGAGCCAACACTTTTAATAGGAGAAGAATATTTTTTAGATGATATGTTGACAAAATTAATATCTTTTAAACATCCCATTAATCCAATCTCTGTGTAAATAAGCTGCTTGAAGTCATTTGCACGTGAGCTGGACATGCCCAAGTTTGTTTATATTTGAGATGCTGTCGCCAATAGTGCCTTGCCAATTTACCATTATGTTAAAAAAATTCAACTCAATAGAATAACTGTAAAATGGAGGCCTTTTCTACTTCTTCCCAGAAGACATAAACTCTTATTAACAGGTCCTCTTCTCCAGGTGTCAATTAGATTAGGAATACTATAATATTTCCTAAATGGCAAACTATGTTATGTTATTTTAGAACAACCCCAGCTTCTTTTTTAATAAATAATTTTCATTTCATTCCACAACAATCCTGAAACGGAAAAAAAATTCCAAGCACTTTTTGTTCTATTGTGCTTTATTTTGTTGCATAACTTTGAAAGATGCAAGCCATATCACAGGCCTTGTACTTCCAAAGGTTATCCCTTCTTTTCTCCACTAGATGGGACTGATTTTTACTGATGTGGGGTCTGTAACACACAACTGAAAGACAACTGCTCGAGTTTTAATTTCCTTGCAAATTATGTGTTATTATTACGTCTATTACTCTTGTAATGTTTGTTTAAAATCAAAAACCTCAAAACTAATAAACTAACTTTTTTGAAACCTAAACATCATATTTGAAATCAAAATGAAACAATAGGTGAATCGTGTTATTCCTACAATTCAAAACAGCATGTGTGACTAGTACACGCACCGGGCCGTGCAGAGACTTAACAGTTAGGAATTTCTATTTAATTACATTTTCCAAAAGTTTTTAAGGAAAGTATAAAGTTGCCTGTGGGTGGGGTGACATACTTTTTTCTGAGGTGTCAAATCTTCAAAAGACAGCCAATGCTCAATCAAAGTTTTGAAGCTAAACAAAATGTATACAAGTGAATTATTTTGGCTTACCATCATCTGGTCACAGAACTTGTCGTTGAAGGAGTTGGGGAAGAGGCGAGTGACAGAGGTCAGTCTGTTGACCACGTTGAGCGTCAGACTGCGATAGTCTCCCAGCATCATCAGCAGGGGGCGCATGTGTGTGTGGATCTGATCCACCTCGATAGTGGCACCCTCCAAGAACTGACAAAAACAATAGTATAAATTCATTCTGCTGCATTTACATGCCCTAAAATCGACAGCTTTGTAGTTTCCACAAAAATTCTAGTCGTCATCATCAGTAAAACTTGAGCTAGACGAAAGGCAACAGGAAGATTGATTATGGAAAAATTAATTTTCTTCTCACTCCACCCTGTATTGATCTTTTGAGCCATGACTCATTAGTGCAAGCAGAGCAGAAGAGACTGAATGATCACAGACAGGAAATGAAGCTTGTGGAGCAAGTGAGGGAGTAAAGGAAAGAGATGCTGACCTTTCTCATGCAGGCTTCTCCAGCCTCCTGAAGCTCACTGTTAGTGGAGTTAAGGGCCTTGAAGAGGGCTGCGATGATCTTCTCTCTGGACTGGGGAAGGTAGTTACAGGCTGCCAAGGAATCTGAATAATAGCACAATCCGAAAGACTCATATTAAATACACACCTTTATTTTCATTCTTTTTCCTCTAATACTGGAGGAGCACAGTGCTACAAAATACTGGATCATTAAGACTTTCACTAAGACATCAAGACTTTCTTCCCTTAAATCTGGTGAAGCTAAGGGCCATAAAAAGGGAAAGCTGCAGAAGAAGGTGTTTGATAGATTTTTCCAAAGACAATATGTTCATCAACATGGCTACATTCCTTTATTATGATGCACGTAGCTGGGAGTCAACTAAAACAAAACATGAGGCATCTGCTCATTATGTCCTGCAACCCAAAGATTTCTGAAAGTACCACGTTCCTCCCAAACAGAAAGTACCACATACTGAGGGCAGCAATGCGGAGCGGCACAAGTGAGGGAAGACTCTTGTAACAGGGTAGCTTCATCAGGGCAGCATCTTCAGCTTCACACAGGTTCAGTAGCTGTCAAATCAAAGATGAAGTTCAAAAACTCAATGAGCATCTACACATTGAGGACTCCAAATAACAAACTTTTACAGAATTTTCTGAATTATTTACTGTAAACTTAGGTTAAAATATGAGTTTCCAGATTCTTTGGATCAATTGACACATTCAAAAACCACAAGTTTTTATGTAGAAATAAAACTCCTGTGTACAAGCAAAAGGTTTCAGCTAACCTCTGTGTAGAAGACTTTGTGCTCCACCACATTAAGGTCCATAGTGAAGAGACGAGGCTGAAGGGTGGTGCAGAAGGTGTTCCCCTCCATCAGGCCGATCTGAGCATTTGCAGGTTGATGTCGTAACAGATGCTTCTTTGGAGGAACCATATCCTGCAACACCTGGTAGAACACAGAAAATGTGTTGTCAGAATGGAGAAAAGATGCTGATCTTTTTTTTAACATCTTTTTTTTTTGTCTCTTATTGTGAAGGTCCAGTGCAGAGTATGAAAACTTTTACATCCAGAGAGCACTACAGAAAAAAAAAACTTTTGTTGAAAGCAATGAAACACAATTCGAAATTTGAAACATGCCCTTTAAGTTTTGTTTTTAAAGGACAGTTTAGACATCATTGAACATAGAACAATTAATTATCATATGTTCAATTTGCCTAAAATTGGCTTAATTTGGAAGAATATATGTTTAAAACATACACACACACACGCACGCACGCACATATACATACACATACACATATATATAAGCTTTCCATTTATTGTATTAAAAAAAATATTTCTGAACATTTTGGAACTACTTTTTTCAAAAGGAAAATCATTTTTCAAAAAAGGAAAAAAATTGTGCTCATCTTTAATCTGCAGAGTCAAGGTTTTGTTTAATAAATCAACACAGCACTCACTTCTTTATGAGGCTCCATGATGATGGTGACGCTCTTTCCTGTGACTTGAGCAAGCACCTGCAGAGAGTGCATGGCCTGCTTGCGGACTGTGGAGTTGGGGGAGGTCACCTCCCTCACCAGGTCATGGGTAACCAAGTGGAAGGATTTGTCCTGTGCAGACAAAAGCTCCTCAGTCTTTTCCTCATCTTTAAGAGGAGTGGCACAGCGAATCAACAGCTGCTCCAGTGTGGTTTTTGCCATGGCAACAGCACCATTAGACACCTGGGAACAACATAAAGTGAGATGACGAAACTCAAAGAGACGCTTTTTAAAAGGGTCCCTATACCTCTCCTGTGAGGTCCATCATCACAAAAAGCAGAGCTTTGAGGAAAGTGAGCTGGTTCTGCAGCACCCAGATCAGAGGAAGTCTCTCCATCAGGAACTTGATTGATACCACTCCGCCCAGTTTAGCATACCAGGCCTGCTCATAACAGCACGCACACAGTCGCTCCACTATGTAGGAGAACAATGGCAGCTGACACGCCTGAAGAAAAAAGTTTTATTACAATAAAATCATGAAGCTGAATCTGCTTCATGTGCTTCATGTGCTTGAGTGGATACAGCCTCACCCTTTCTTTGGAGCCCAAAATAATGCTGGCCACGTCGAAAATGACAGCAAGAGCTACTTCTCCAATCTTGCACAGCTCTTTCTCTTCATAGGCCATGCAGATGGCAATGGCGTCGATCAATACCAGTGGGTCCATGCCTTTGGAACCGTTCTCCTCACTGTGGAACATAGCAGTACTGGGCTGGCTGCCAGACTGGTAACAGGGCAGCAAGAAGGGACCTAAAGCAAAAAACAAATAATAAATAAATCAAACAGTTCTGGTCTCCAGTAACTGACTTCATCACATACACAAACAAATCATCAAAATACTTATTGAGTTTGCAAAAAAGTTATAGAGTTTACAATTGAGTCTAACAATAATAATAAAAAAAAAATACAAACATTGGACATCACATGTGTCAAACACAAGGCACATACATTTATATATAACCTGTGAGATCATTCTACATTAGTTTTTTTTTTGTTGTTATTAATTGCCTGGGGATATGAAGCACTCAAATGAAGTTAATGTTTCCTGGAAATTAACATTCTGATAAGAAATATGAATCTATATAATATGCATGCAAGACTATTCTAAGAAACTTAATCGGCTCAAAGAATCCATTTTATGATGTCCTTTAAAAAAGTATAATGCAAAAACACTGCAGGAACACTGCAGATCGCCCGGAAAAATTATGTTTTGTCATTCATTCATACTCCTGCCTGCTTATTCCCTTTCAGGGTCACAGGGGTTGGCTAGTGCCAAATCTTCAGCGCACAGTGGGTGAGAGGCGGGGGTACACACTGGACAGTTGTTGTCAATATTTAAAACATTTTCTTCAACAATTATAACTCACCACACTGCTGAGCCACTGCCACCATAGTATAATGGCGGATCAAGCTGGCCACAAAAGGAAGAGCGCTAGGCCTGAGGTCCTTGATAACAGCGGACATGAAGGCCCCAGTCAATGCCTGTTCGAATGTCCTGCGTGCCGGGGTATCCTGAGCTTTGTACCGATGGGAGATGATCACGCTGGGGATCCATTTCTCTGTGAAGCTGTGGAAAACCAATGAAAGGATTTAGCAAATAATGCTTGATGTCGCTTCATTACAAGGATCTGAGGCTGAATAACCCAATCATGTGATTTGATTTGATTACGGGCATCAACGGCTTATGTTTGGACAGCCAAGCCCCAAGGGAGCCTGGCTTACCGCCTGGTTGACATTTTCTTTCCGTGTTTGGTTATTTACCCCGGCTGATAACGGAAGAGTGATTGAGTGACCATTTTATTCTTCCCCAAGCTTGGTTCTATAATGCCAAATCCAGCAGCAGTGGTGATGGATCGCTCTGTTTCATTATCGCTATTTAAACGGCTTGGCTTAGCGAGGACTGAGCCAGAGAGAGCGGTCAGATCAATTCAAATTCATAACACTGCAACTTGAATGGGACTCAATTATCCAGGCTGGCATTTGCGACATTAAGAGGGCATCACTGTCAGAAAAAGGCCCTTTTCATGATGACCAGAGAGGGAGAGAGGACGCAATGAATCAAGACATCTGACAGCAGTGGCAGCTCTCCTTCAATTTAAGCGGCACTCATAAAGAGCCAGTATGACTGCCTTTGAGGTAAACAGATAAAGTACAGTCAATTAGCCTCAGCATAAAGATCAATGAGTCTGTTATGTGACCCTCTTGCAGAGCAAGAACAAAAGACCTTGAGTAATTAGCCTTTTAAATACTGTGGACAGTGCTGGCCAGGCTGGATGAGCCTCAAAGGAGCTGGAAATATAGAAAATGATGAATATCATTGGGAAAATTTGTTTCTCTATACAATATTTGAATTCAAATTAGGGCTGTGCCAAAAATCACATTTTATACTGACTCACGATAAAATTAAAGTCAATATCGATCATAATACACTGGCTTTTTAACTTAATATGACCAGTTCTGTCACATTAAGGAAACAAACTGTCAAGTTACTTTCAGAACAAGGTCAGCATTTTATTTTTCTGTCTATTCAATAAATATTTAATTTGTAAAATCATTCAAAGCCAATCATTCAAAGCCATGGTCATGAAATCAAGTTTTCACCACAGCTATCTTATAAAACTGCAATTAGATGAAACTCATATGCATCAAGAACATACACACACGGGCCACTTTATTAGGTACACCTTCAGAACTTCCTTTAATTCTTAGTGACATAGATTCAACAAGGTACCACAAACATTCCTCAGGGAGTTTGGTTCTTACTGACATGATGGCATCACATAGTTGCCACAGATTTGTTGGCTGCTTATCTACAATGTGCATCTCCTGTTCCACCACATCCCAAAGATGCTCTACTGGATAGAGATCTGGTACCTGTGGAGGCTATTTGTGTACAGCAAACTCATGGTCATGTTCAAGAAACCAGCCTGAGATGATTCAAGGTTTATGAGAAGGCGTATTACCCTTCTGGAAGTAGCCATGGGTACATGCTTTCAAGTTGTTTTCCAATCTTCTATTGTCCAATTTTACTGAGAGATCCATGTGTTCTTAGATGCTCTTCTCCATCCCTCAGTTGTAACAAGCTGTTATTTGAGTTCTGTTGAGTTTTTATCAGCTCGAACCAGTCTTTCTCTTCTGACCTCAAGAACAAATTTGCACTCACTGGATGTTTTCTCTTTATCTTACCAATCTTTTTTAACCCTAGAGATGGTTACGCGTGAAAGCCATAGAAGGTCAGCAGTTTCTGAAATACTCAACCCTGTCTAGCACCAATGACCACAAAAAAAGCCTTCAAATAACCTTTCTTACCCATTCTGATGCTCGGTTTGAACTGCAGATCATCTTGACCATGTCTACATGCCTAAATGCATCGAGTTGCTGCCATGTGGTTGACTTGAAATTTTTGTCACCAAGCAGTTTGAGAGATGTGCCGGAAAGTGTATGCATCAAACACATTTTTCATCCACAGTAGTAAGGTCTTTTCCTTTCCAACAAAGTGCCTGTTGTCCATTCCACAATAAAAAATGTTTCCCTCTTAGGACACTTTTGAAAATCCATATAGGGATGACTATTTTAGGCTTATTTCATTAAAAAATACGCCAAACCTTTAGCGTCTAACATTTTGCTAAATACATTTTTTTTCTGTAAACATCTATGTTTTTATTCAAACATATTGATAAAGGAGTATTGGATATCAGTAAATACGGCAAAAATATTGCGTATTTGCCATTAGAACAATCCCTAATTGAAATTCTAAACATAACAAATGAATGCTGGGTATCTTAAGATGGTAAACCTGTTTGATAATTTCTTACTTGGGATGGGCGAGGAGCTGATAAAGAGAGTGCTTGTTGTCCTCCAGGCTAGTCATAGCCACCAGGAAGCATTTGATCACCTCCCAGGCCTGTCTTCTGTAATACGGCTCAGTGTTGGCACTCTTTAGACAATCCAGAGCAGTTTCTATAGCCTAGAGACAGCAAGTTAGAAGAAGTTAAAGAATTTAACACATGGTTCAAAGGTTTTAAGTTTGAAGTTTTAAATATCCTGATATTAAGTTAAAGTGATAATTAAAATATGGTTTGTGTGTAAGGTTTTAAAGATGTGCATCATTTTAAAATCTGTCTCACTTGAGAGAACATTTCTTTTATGACCCTTTATACGGTCTGCACTGAGCAGCTTGTCTCTTTATAATTTACAGGCTGAAGGAGAAGAAGAGAGGATAAAATTCAAGTATAAAGAAGGCATCCCATCATAAAAAGGGGCATCACCTTCTCCATGGGCAGCTGTATGGAGGCTTTGCAGTCAGTGAACTCCGCCTTGATGCTGGGCCCTTGAACCTCAGTCACCACATACAGCAACCTTTGGGACTCCTTCAGCATCTTCCGGTTACTCCCTCCAAACTTGCCCAATACTCGATATGCCACATGAGAGATGGTTTCAGCAGGGTTTCGAAGCGTTCGCCATAATGCCTGTTCAAAAAAGAAACATATCAGTCCTCGCCTCAGTCATTATGACAAAGGGTAAAGTGTCACAATCTCTACCTGCATCAGTTCAGCTCGGACCGGCTGGATGTGGTCATACAGGAAGTCAGGCTGCAGGTTGTCCACACAGAGCTCGAGAGTGCGCAGACCCTGGCTGACAAGAGTCTGGGAGCCATTGAGCGCAGACACCAGGGGGTCCATGAGCATGGGCAAGTATGGCAGAAGAGAGCTAAGCCGCACCGGCACAGTGAGGCACAGCTCCACAAACAGATCCTTCATGTGTTGCTTGTGGAGGCCGCTCTGCAGCATATTCAAACCTAAACAAATGATACTTTCTGTGAATTTTAAATTAAAACAATCAAGGTGTTGATTAGTAACAAGTCAGCTTAAAATTTTTCTCCGTTTTCATTTAGAAAGTGGCAAGCTTTCAATACAACCGGACAAATTTTACATTGGCGTATAACATTGGCTACACTAAAGAAACAAAGATTTCCTGTTGTTCTGTCAGTAAAGGGCGGTACTAGCAAGTGGCTTGAATCTAAGGAAAAATATTTAAATACATTTTCTATTTTTTTTTTCATGAAGAAGGCACATGCTTCTGGACCAAGCGGCAACCATCTACTTTACCTCTTGATGTCCAGTAGGAAATGACAGAGCTGCAGTTCACCGACTGACCGCTAGAGGCTGACTCCAGTACAATTAGATTTGAAACCACACCGTAAATAGTCATGGTTGACGTTGTACCTGAAGCGCTGCACACTTTAGTTCAAACTCGATGTAAAAACGAATCTAGCTTAAAGCTGTAATTGGACCTAAAAAGTTTGAACCAGCCCAGCCTGGGAGAGTTTAGCCTGACCCAAACTTAATTTCATTCACCATCTTATTTGTGAGCCGGAAGCCAACCTGAGATTATTAAAATCAGGCAGAGGAACCACTTCCCTAAGTACACAAATTAACAAATAAAATCTGGGCCGAATACAGGACTGAAATAATGAAAGCAACAGTTTTGTCATTGTTTAATTGACAACCCGGTGACCAACCAGAAAAATAGTTCAGTGTTCAAGAAGATTTACCTTAAAAGATGGAGCTTTTGGGTTTGTGTGAAAACTTTTTAACACAACCGCACCAAAGAGAGACCAACAGCTGTGCTCACCAAATCAGGGTTTTTGCATAATAAATGACGGTTGTATCTATAGACACAAAAACATGAATCTGGAAAAGTTTGACACTGCCGTCTCGCTCTCAACCAAATCTGCAAGTTACTATGGTTACTGGCAGATTGATATTACCAAACCTGAGCAACCTGTGCGGTAGAATTAAATCAACACCTGGCAGCAATCAGAATCCTGTAGTCAGACAGACCATGGCATAAATATATTTGTAGATGTAATTTCACAGAAAAGCCTCTAGTTCCATGTCTCAAGTGCATCACATGACCACGCACCGCAGAGTTTATAAAAAATTAAGAAATAAATATCTAAAGACTTATTAAAAACTATTTACGATTTGTTCATCTCTGTTTTTGTAGCATTGTGTTAAAAATTTGGAACCACAAACCTCCTGCGGGATGGCAGAAGCTGAAACTGTGAATGTAAGTGGACGTAGTAAAAACCCCAAGTAAACGGCCATTAAAATGAGGTCTGACCAAACCAGGACTATTGTTTTCATAGCTGGAATATTTAGGCTAATCGTTTGAGTTTGCTGATTTTTTTTACCTCTGACTGCAGAGCCCTCAATTAACATCATTTTATTTACTACCATTTTAACATTCAGGTGACCCATTCAGGGTCTTATGTCTGTCTATCACTATTAAAAGAGTTTTCAGATGAATGAACCGATTACTAGAATGCCTATAGTATTCTAGTTGTTAGTTTGTCAGTGAAGTAGTTTGAGATGTTTCTAGGTCAAACTCCATAAGGTGAGAAGCTTAGATAGCGAAAACTCACCTTGCAGCAAGTTTGGCAGCAAAGGCAGAAACTCTTGGTACAAAAGGTCATGACTGCCACCTCCTATGGAGCGGAAGAGAGCTCTGAGCAACAGGAAGTAGTTATATGGCTCCTTGGCAGACTGAGCCAGCTCCATAGAACTGTTCACAATTTTATGAAGGTGCGGCTATAAAAGAAGGAAATTCAATGCATTATTTAGAAGAATAAAAAAATTTCCATTTCCACTTCCATTGGGTTTGGCATTCTAAAAAAGAATTTTATGAAAAATTTCCTTAATATCGTCCTCCGTAAAATTTAATAATACATGAGGTGAGGAAGAAATCGTGAACTTTAAAGTGAGAAACGGACACCCAGTGTTGGATAATAATTTCAGTAGAAAAGTGGAATGATGGGAAGTGCGATACAGAATCCTCTTCTTCAACGCTATTTCACTATGACCTTCACAATGGTCCTTCCTGTCAATCTGAGGCATTAGTGTCATTTCTCATCAGAGGAGCTGACAGAACGCATTAAAATTAATGCAGTGCTGCATTTCAGAGTGTGAGCAAGTCCCTGTTTTGAAAAAAGATTATAAATAATCGATTTTAGGCCCTAAATAAGCACCTTGGCCAACAAAAAAAACCCACAATTCAATTTGGAAAGCAGCATGGGCATGACTCAAGCCTCACCTTGAGCATTTGTTCATTTTCAGCTGCAAAAAGAGACACTGAGCCAAAAACCAGCTTGAACAGCTTTAGATACAGGTTTGATAGCTCCACGTTGGAGCCCATCTCAGGCAGTCGCTCCAAAAGATACTCCACAAGGATGGTGGCGAACAGAGCAGAGGTGGTCAGGTTTGCCAAGAAAGAATTAGCCACAATCTGTTGACAAAACAAACGATTTCTTTAGACTTCAGCAAGACACAGAGGCAAAACTGAACTGAATTTATTCCAGAAGCACCTGTAGAGCATAGTTCTTCGATATGCGCTCCACCATATAAGGAACGGTGGTCTGGAAGATTTCTTTAAAAGTGAGAGGGTTCATCATGGTAAAGACTCCAGCGAAGTGCTCCAGAACCTCTTTCTCCTCCTTCATCCTCACCGTTTGACAGTTTGCCACACGGATGTACGTCTGCCCATTGCCAGCAATCTGTACCTAGCCAAAAGGGGGTTGGCTCTGTGATAAGCTGTATGATAGCATGCTCTGCATCACGTGCACTGAGGTAGAGGGTGAAACATTCTTCAAACAGATGTGTGATCTCACTCAAAACAAGAGTAACTTAATCATTGTGGGTGAACATTTCTGAAGGCTGCAAAACAGAGATAAACACCAATCTACAACTACTTTGCTATTGTCCTGTAGCCGATCCTAGTCTTATGGCGTTTTACAGTTTTGTTCTTGGTGTCCTTAGCTCTTTGGTCTTGGTCATAGTGGAGATGTTCGAATTTGAATGAGTGTTTGGACAAGTGCTTTTGTACAGGTTATGAGTTCCTATAGAATACATTTATAATAGAATATTTATCTGTATCTGTGGCATGTGGAAAAAGGGGTGATATTTTAATAGAGATCGAAATCTTCGGATTTCGAATTCGAATATTTAACAAATTCAAAATATAACTATTCACGGACAGGGTCCACTTTTTTTTAAAACACATAGATAATTCTTATAATGATTAAATAATTAGTAAGCAAAATGATAAATTTCACTCCAGCAAGTTAACTTTCAGTCTGAGGGGGTTCTGACATGGCCTTGTGCATCTGATTTGGCATTTTCACATGTGACCAACTAAAGTAAATAAGACCTTGAGGTTTAAAATCTCAAAAACACTGCTTCAATAAATTTCATACAATTAAATGCATTCAATGTTTAGTGTTTTCTTGTGAGTAAATAGTGAAGAGAGATCAGACAATCACAGTTGAGCATTTAACAAGCACTCTGTTTCATATTCTAACACTCTAGTACAAGTCTATTTTGAATATAGCAAATCCTTATTTTTCCTAAATAAACATCTGTTTAGAGAGATCCAGGAGATTAAGTGATCATTTACTCCATGCTAGCAATACAAACTGGCCAAATTTGTGATTCTTTGAAATTCGTTTGGAAAAAATGGCTGCCAAATGCACAAATGTAAAAGAAAACAGTTCTTTATTCAAAATTTTCCACCATTCTGTCTATAGATTTAAAAACTATTAAAAAGTCTGATATGGTTGTCAACAAGATAATGTTTGGGCTTTCAGCAGCAAACATTCACCTATAGCTTAAACATATTATTATGCTGCTTATACTTTCTCCATAACATATTCAAGACTAATTTCTGTTCAAATCTGATCCCTTTTATGATTTAGTGAGTCGCACCAGTTAATGGACGGCCGTACCTGGTAGATGTCCAAAGCCTGCATGGCATACTTGACCAGCTTGATGTAGATCTGAGTCTCTTTTGGCTGGAGTTGTTTGTTGGGTGTGAATTGGGCCTCTGCAATGAAACATTGCCAAGATGAAATAATATTCCATTTACTCCGAGACAAAAAGAAAAACTACAAAAAGAAAACTGCACCTAAACTGAACGACAATCAAACTCATTCTAAAGCTAAAGGAGTTCACCTATCTCACCTCCAGGAGCTTTACAGGACGTGATGCCCCATGTAATGGTCTTCACTCCACACACTAGAGTTTTCACAAGACTGCGACAGTCAGACACCTGGAAAGTCTGCTTGTCCTCTTTCTCCCCAGGACGATCAAAAGATGTGGCAGGAGTCGGTGCAGGGGTGACAGGTGTGGGAGGTGCAGGTGGCGGTAATGCAGGAGTTGGTACAGTAGGGGTGGCTGGGACTCCAGGTAAAACCCCTGGATCCACTACTCCCATCTCGGACTGCGGCTTACACTTCTTAAAGATGGACACCAGCTGATATCGTGCAATTGTGTGGAATTTTAGCACAAAGACCTGAAGATACATTATGCGGATAATTATGACCCAAAATACATGTCTGTGGAACACTGAAACATTCACAATAATGCCCCCTAGTGGTGTGGAACAATTGAAAGCAGCACAATAAAATAAACAGCAGCATGTTATTCTGATCCCAACAATAATTGTCTCACCTCCAGCATTCTCATGAGAATGTCTCGGCCGTTCCCATTCTCCTGTTCACTCTTGGACCGAATGCAGTCCACAAGGTTTAGCAAGAGCTTACAGGACATGGTCTGGATGCTGCTGGGCAGGGACTCGTCATCAATGTTCTTAGCAAACAGTTGGACGGCTAGCGAGAGATCAGTCAATGGAAGGTTCTGTCGAACATGGTGCACCAGGTCTGCCAGCGTGCTGTATGCTAAAGGTCTAAGAAAAAAAAAAAACATTTATAATTACATTTAGAATTAAACCAGAATATTTAAATGAAGAACCAAATATTTAGAAACTAGATTTAGTTAACCCTAAACCATTTAATTGCCATAATTGGCACTGGATTAATATAAATATATTAGAAATTCATGGCAGAATTACTGACATGGTTGATTGCCTTTGAATTACAATGAAGTACCTCAGTAATTATTATACAGTGCCCAAGGACCCTTTATGATACTAACACAGTGCAAGTAGCTCTTCCATGAACTTCTTTTGAATAACACGTTGTTGTTGAGTGAATGCTATTTTTGCCCTTTCATTGAAGATCACTTCACTTACCGGTATATCAATTAATACATTTTCACCACAAACCAAAAGTATCTCTAAACATTTTTCTTTACATTTTAGATATTAGCTTCCATGGTTGATGTGAATCCAAACCAGTTTTGGTTCAAAACTTGATGGGATTCATGGCAAAACCTCTGAACAAATGGACCTAATCTCTTGGACAGCTCAAAGCCTTGCTAAATGAACCTGCTGAAGGCTGATGGAAGCGTGGATGAATAACCATGGAGAAAACTGGCAAGCATATGACACTTGGGGCAGAGAGACAGACAGTACGCGGTGCCAGGACAGCCTGGCACATGAAGATGGGCACCTGGATGTGGTATGCCCAGTGTGGGATCTCAAATCAGCCATGGTCCATTAAGTATCAATTCCAATATGCTCAACTTGATGAAATCTTGCTCTCGCCTTTCCAAGAAACTAGATGTCCAACAAATACGCCATCATTGCAGATATCAGCCTGAAATACTGAAATAAACTTCTATTCATTACCCAATATGAATATCAGAAATACTTTGGCAGCCATTCCAGCATTTATGCTATATTCAAATGTTTTATTTAAAACAATAATATTAATGTTAGAATTCTAGATTTTAAAATTATTATTATGTATGAAATAAGTATCTGATCACCTACCAACTAGTAAAGCTCTAACAGACCAATTATTTGTCTCTAATTAGCATAGCTATCCTCCACTCATTACCGGGTTTAATTATCCAGGTTGGACCTGTCCACCTACTCAACAAAATCGATCAATTCAAAACTCTGACCTATGTCCCAGACCAAAGAGCTAAGGACACCAAGGACAAAACTGTAGACTTGAAAAAGGCCAAGATTGGCTGCCGGACAGCAGCAAAATCTTAATGAGAAATAAAAACTGTTGGAAAATCTTCATAAACCATGGGGCTCCATGGAAGATCTGACATTGAGACGTATCTGTGATCCTAAGAAATTCACTTTCACTGTATTGAAGGAAAGACAGGAGGGACCATAAAATGCAACATTTTGAGCATGATGGTAGAACGGACTCTGTTCAATTTTGCTATCCCCAATGAATGTACCCCATACAATGTAAAGAATGCTTTTTACCAAGTCTATAATACTAAGTCTAAATGTAATTATTCTGAAACTTTTTTTAAACTATGACTAGTTTTAAGTCCAAAACAGATCACTAATATTCCCAGTCTAAAGTGGAGCTAATTTTTACAACTTAGACTAACCCCTTCACTTTGGACGTTCATGTGAGGTGAATGGGCATACCAAACCTTTTTCATAGTGTATTGCCCTATTTTTGAATATATTTATAGATAGATTTCAGATAGTTTCAAAACTAATAGTGCAACATTATTTAGCCTAAAAAATAACGTATTTGCAGATCATTCAGAACTTCACATGAATAGAGCTTTGTAGCACTGTCCTGATTGAAATTGGTGTGTTTTCAGCCCATGCTCTATTCCTCAGTTTCAAGGGATAAGGGGTAGGTGAGAGAAGTGGAACTCAACCTAAATGTGTTCTTTATTTTTTGGTTTGGAAGTGGTTATCTTGCACTCTTACCTCAGAGTCTCTCTTGCTGTGTATCCTGAGCCGATGAGTATTGACTCATCAAAAAGCTTGTCCATGCATGGAATGAATTCTGCAACACAAACACACCATCAGATACAATCGCAGCCTCTGAACCCGAACGAGACGGCTCAAGCACCCATGAACCATGAAAAACATCAATGGCAGGTCTCAACACAGCTTCTCTTCAATTGACTTAACCTTCCCTGCAGGATTAATGATGGCGAGGAGTTTATCAGATCTCTTTCCAAACTGCTATTGACTGAGAAATGAAGCTCAGAGAGAAGCTGCCTCAGATTGCTACCTTATAAAGCTCACCTCCATAATTAACACCAGATGCCAGCATTCAACAATGACACTCGCTTTGTATATCTTATTTTCTGAGCATCTGCCAACAATCTCTAAAGTGTTTTGAGGTGTATGACTCACGGCTGCGCAGATCTGTGGTGAGGATGTGCTTGGCTGCAATCAGCAGCTCTTTCCGCAGGTGAGCTGTCTCAGGCGGGCAGTTTGTCAGCAGCTGTAGCATCCCCTTCACCATCTGCTGGGAGTACTTCCCAACCAAGTCCTGATGCCCACAATTCAATTTAGTCACAGTTTGACAAGCATTCTATTTGAAAAGTTTGCTTGATGGAGCTACCTGATAGATCCGAATGATGTAAGCAAGGAACGAGAGGGTCTTGATCTGAGCTGCGATGAAATCGGCATAAAGTTCCTTGTTGAATAGCTTGTGTTGCCTATCACGAGGAATGCATGAAATGTCAGATGGTATTAAATGCATCAATGGAATTCAGAAGCATTAGATGTGATTGATAGTAATAGAGCACACACTGACCGGGCCTGTGGCGACACCTGCAGCATGATGGTGTTCATGATGAGAGGCACAAACTCCGACACCACATTGTGAATGTTCAGTTTATACAGCTTGGAGTTTTCAAACAAAACAAAGGCATTTTAGAATTAGCAACTTTTTAAAGAACCAATATACTTTCAGGAATTTGACAATGAATTAAATATTGAACAACTCTGCTCCCAGTCACTTAAATTTAGCATAATTTAGTATTTTTTTTTAAGCTAGTGGTTGTCCCAAAGAAAACCCAAATAGTTCAAATGAAAAAACAAGTCATTTGCTTACTATTGAAGGTCCATGCACACCCAGATGTTTTTACTGGCGTTTATAATCAACTGTGTGTTGAATTGGGTTTAAAATCAAACTATGTTTTACAGTGCCACCTTGTGTCCTTTTCATTAAATGGTTGTGAAACATTTTTGACTCGCTTCCAAAAACTCACATAAAGAGGTATGGTTTATTAACCCCTAAAAGTCTAGGGGACTTTTTGAGTGTTTTCAAAATGTGCTCTAAAAAATTACATTTAAATACTAATGCTTAATATTGTTTTGTAGTACAAATATTTTTTTTCATTACAGTACACAATAATCATATTGTAAAAAAAATAAATAAATAAATACTATTCTGGGTATGAAATGGTCCAATTTTTTTTTATTGACAACGAAAAGTTTTTATGTGTTAACAAAAATAAAAAGTGTTGAGACAAAACAAAAATTCATAAATCCCCTCAAAAAGCAAAGACAAGGTCAAAACATTTTTATCAAAAACCAGGTGAACTCCAAGCACTTTTTGAGCCATTGTGCTTTGTTTATTTTGCCAGAACTTTGAAAAACACAAGCCATATCACAGGTTTTGTTCTTCCAAGGTTTATCTCTTCTTTTCACCACCAGATGGCACTGTTTTAGGGTCTGTATGAAACTGAAAGTCGATCACTCATTTTCACACATTTCAATTTGAATTACCTTGAAAATTATGCCTCATAACTCTTATAATGAGTTTAATACCAATAAAATCAAAACTAATAACCTTTTTGAAACCTACAAATAATAGAAATATTACACAAACACTCTAAACAAGTAACTAGACATTGATATTCAAAACTACAAGGTCCAAAGTATACCAAGTCAGAGTTGTGCTTACATCACTAGGAATAATAGATGTAAGTTTAATATTAGATGTGATAAGAAAAGTAGACAAAAATTGAAAATTTTTCTTAAAACTTATTTTTTTTACGGAAAGAAAATAAAGGTTTTAAGGAAGGATTAAAGACTGACAACACAATCTAAATGAAGGATGTTTGCTCAAAACAAAAACAAGGTAAAATAGAAAGGGAATCTTATGAGGCCTCACCTGATACATAAGGACTACAATGATGGGCAGCTCTGCCAACACTTTGAGCGACAGTGATCCGCGAGGGATTATGGTGTGCTAAAGGACACATGGAAGACAATGAAGCATACAACAATTTTCTTGTAGGAACCATAGAGAGAAGTGCTATAATTCAGAAAAAAAATAAAAAGAAACTCCTTAAAATAGCGTCTGAACAAAAGTATTTGATACTCCCGGTATAAATTAATATAGACATCCCACGTATCAAATGATTGATATTTTGAACGATCACTGCGGGTGCACGCCCTGCTACTATGAAGAGTACCATTAAAACCAGCATATGCTACTAATAGAGATTTGGAGCATTCTACTTTAATAAGGAAAGTCGTGTGTAATGACGATGGTTTGGCCATCAGCTTATAACAAAATGCCGTAAGTGTACCTCAAAATTAAAGTATTTTTATGTAAATAATCTCTTAAAAATAAAGTGGCATAGAGATCAGCATCAGGACACTCAGATCTTATCAGTTTTACTTTCATCGCCCAGGATTTAATGGCACTACATTTAATGGAACCATTCTCTGGACTAAAGCAAATCGCTCTCATCATTGTGTCTCTGCTGATCATATTCAAACCTCTGGCAAGTTCTCATTTACACTGAAACCCAATGCCAATTCGCTGTCCATATCTGATTTTTACATGTTCTGGGTAAAAATAAGGCCCCTGTAGGATTACTGTGTTTACACTTGCTGTGGAACATAAAAAACATACCCATACATTTTACACCCAAATGTAGATAATTTACACGCATTGTTTATTATTATTGTTGTTGGTGGTGTGAATATATGAAACACTGAATCTGAGGCCCATTGTGTGGTGAGTTCACAACGAACATGTAAAAAAACAATCCATTTATCATACAAAGGTCTTGAAATAAAATTATAAATGGACACGTCATCTTTACCTGGAAATTTGTATGAGGTGCCTTCAAGACTATTCTCATTAATTTGGCAAACACATAGAATTACATTTATGACATTCCTTAATTTTCATGAAAAAGATTGCATATTTGTAGCCAGTGGGTTTGGCCATTTTTGTGTAGGGGTGGGTTTGTTGTGGTCAGATTTATTTTTCTTCATTCTGAAACAGCAGAATCTTTCAATAACTTTTTATAATCAATAAATCAAGTTTAAATGACAAAGACATACGAGTAAAAGAATTTGAAGGCTTTGATTTGTTCTTATTTTATTGTTCATGTAAAAAAATCTAACAATTCTTTCCAGAATTTTTGCAGCATGTTCAGATTTCTAACTTGTATAATGTTGAGATACTTTTTAGAGAATTTTAAACTATATTTTCTAGAATAATCATTTGTTTGTTAAAAAAAATATATTATTTTTAGTTTAAAAGATTTTTGACCTCTTGTGCAATGTAAAGATTGGTAAGTTTTTGACCATTTCTGAGCTTCCAATAAACTGGTAGAGTGTGGATCTTGAAGATAAAATCAAACATATTTTAGGGGAGATCGCACCCCTCAGTACAATGGTAGGGGAAACACTGGTGTAAGAATAAAGCCTTCCGGTGCAGACCATAACCGAATCTTATTTGCTATGTATACTAGAGAAATAAATCAGAATTGGGTATCATTTAACAGAGTTCAACAGCATATGCACTGACCGTCCTGGTCTCGCTGTCCTCTCGCTCTGGGGCTGTCTTTACCAGTACAGAGGTGATCATTCCCACCATTTCAGGAGAAGGCACTGTGTTTTCAGCTATGACCTGAGGATTCTCAAAGTACCTCGCCTGAGAAACAAAAAAATGTTTCAGACTCATCACAAAAAAAAAAAAAAAAAAAAAAAAAAAAAAACACCACCAAAACCTAAAAGTATCTCTTGCTAAAACAGAGCTTACCACTACTTTTGGTAGTTCTTTGTAAATTTGCTTCACAAAGTCCAGAAAATGATGAATCTATGAGAGTTGGGAAGAGAAATATAATTTAATCACATTTATTGAAAATGAAACCACCAGAGAGTGATTGATGCGGTGTCCCACCTCTTGAGAGATTGCAGGACGAAACTGTTTATGCAACTCAATGATGATGCGTAAACAAATGAGCACATTCTCCTCATTTTCAATCTGAACGAAGAAGAGAGAAGGTAAGGAAAATTACAGCCAAGTACATGAATAAAAAGTAAAAAAGATCTTTTGACTAAAGATCAAAATAACTAATAGAAAAAATATTCAAAACCACCAGATTTACATCACATGACGGCAATTATTAGGTTAATTTCTTTGAAAACAGTGCAATAAATGATATTACCAAAGTTGCTAAATCAAGTCTCCGAACCTAGTTTCACTACAGAAGGTTAGGAAAATAATTGTTAACTTTTGAAAAATCAATGTACAGTGTTTTCCTGTCACTGTGGATTAATTTTATATAGGTTACAATAAACATTATCATGAACATGGCTAAAACACTTTAAATCAGTTTTAAATCGAGCAAAAAATGATGTAGATTACCAATAATGTACTATAACAAATGTTAGTCAAAGTGTTGTAAAAGAAATAAATTTTATAACGTGGAAAGTGCGATTCTGTAGCACAAGTTAGAGAAACCCTGTGACGCATTTTCATCTCTCTCCAGTGCGCTCGGTACTGCTTCCGCTTGTGCTTGAAACCGTGTTGGTGTTTGTAATTCGTGAAATATATTGAGAAAGTTAACTTTCATACGTAGTGCCATAAAGTTTTCTGCCATTCGTTCCAACTCCTCCGACACATAGCTTCACATTTGTGTACATATTAAAGTTTCACATTTGTAAAATTATTACGTATTTTGCATGTGTTTTATTCTGTTTTATTATAATTTATTACATTAACATTGTGTAGATTTAAGGATTGAAGAAATGTTACTTGATTTTTCTCTGGTTTTCCATTTTTTTCATCTACTTATACTGTTGTTTCTTAGAGCCGTTGCACGGATTAGGAGTTTTACATGTAAAACTTCCTTCAAGATACGAAATGTTCGAGATATGAAAGCTACCCTGGTGCGGATTAATTTTGTATCTCGAGGGACCACTGTATTCGCGGAACTCAAATTTAGCACTTTAGCTTCCTACAATTTAATATTTAAATGTAAAATTCAATGGAAGAAAACACATCTATATCAAAACACTGAAAATAATTGTCAAAACTGATTTCTGTACTGATTTTTGAACGAATAAAAAAAACTCAATCAATTATATACTGTGTTCTGCATAGGTAAAAAAAAGAAAGATTTTATCTAATATTTTATATGACCTGTTTACTAAACTCATTTTGCATCACAAGCAGAGTTGTGTTTACTTGACTTTAGGAGTTTACTTAAATGTACATTTTTTCCCTTGTTAAACAAATGAACGTGTATGAATGCGTAAAAGGATTAATCTTGAAATAATAGTTACCATTTAAAATGTACTACTTGTTGCAATAAACTGACTAGATTAAAGAAATTAGACCAGCATCAGAACACTCAGATCTTATCAGTTTTACTTTCAGCGTCCATGCTTTAATGGTACGTCACAGAACTCTCTCACACACGCACACACACACAAACACACACTGTACCATTCTCTGGACTAAAGTAGATCGCTCTCATCATTGTGTTTCTGCTGGTCATGTTTCTTAAGAAAAATATGCAGCTAATTTGGGATTGACCCAAAAAGTTGATCCAAAAAAAAACTGACCTCCAGGAAGCGGAACATGACAGAGAGGATGTTTTTGGCATGAGCTCTCAGATGTTCATTGGTTGGGATGCGGTGAATAATCTCCAGAACCAGTTTCCTTAATTGCTATGAAAAGAGTCAAAGACATACAACACTTGGTGAAATAAATGTGGTGAGGAGTCAAACAGCACAGCAGGATTTCAGCATGGATTGGGTAGAAAATCTACGAGCACAATGCCTCAGATTCAATGATTAATGCTAAGCTATAGGCTAAAAGTGTTTCAAAACTGTAAACTCAACTTGTTAATTCTAGTGGACATTGAATTTATTTCTAAAAACAGTAAAGTTCTACATTAGGGCTAAATGGAATTGAACTGGAAAAATGTATGAAATTATTCTGAATCAATAAAATAAAAATGTATACTAAATAAAGATATGTATGAGACATCTTGATATGTTAACCGTAAAAGGGGCATATTATTAATTTTTCAATGCACTTAGAATAAAAGTGACTCTCGGGCAGTGCATTTGCTCTACATTTCTGAGGGTTATGGTTACAGATTTGGGATCACTCTGCATCCATCAACCCTCCAGTTAAATATTGGCCACCGAGAGTCTTACACTAAACCTTAATTTGACACACAGTATAGCCTACAAAATTATACGATGCCTGGATGATGCAGCCCATTGAAATGCATGAAATGGATCGTGCGGGATGTCCAGATCACGTAAATCAATACGTGCTTTTAAAAACACACACAAATGACTGTAAATACAACTTCAGGCATGTCCCTGATGAGAGACAAGGTAGAACACTCTAAAAAAGTTGATTATCCATATTATGGTCCCTTTCAGCAGAAGAGCAAATGAAACTTTTAAAAGCAAACCTGTGTTGGTTTTTCTTGAAGGAACTGGACTTCTCCATCCTGGAGAAATGTTAGAAAACGAGGGATGATATGCTCCAAGAAGGTAGAATACTGCTGCGAGGATGTGACGTTCTGAGGAGGAAGATCAACATAAATCAATCTGGAAACTAATCTTTCATTTCAAACGAAGGTCAAGCTAAACGTAAAAGTTTACCTCAAAATTCTCACTGACTTCCTGCATCATTTTGAGTTTGGTTTCATCAGCTGATGAGAACATGGAAGAGGAGAGAATCAGTGAAAAGGGGAGAACAATATCATTTGATGTTCGCAGAAGAAAACTGACTCACGTGTATTGTTATCCGTGAGTGCCGCCACAAACTGCAAGTACTTCTTCATGAGGGTGGTCTGGTCCACCACTGGGGGGCTCGGGGTGGGGACAAAAGACATGGTGGCGGCCGGGACAGACAGGATTGCTCTGAATATAGGCAGACTAGTGTCTGCGCTACTCTCAGTGAATGTTCATGTCACCTTTAGAGAAAAAAAAAACATACAGGAGTAGTTAATGCAGGTTGAAAACAAGCAGTGGAGTAAAAGTACAGATACAGAACTAGAAAGTACTCAAGTAAAAATCTTTAAATGTATCCATTAAATTACAATTTCTGAGAAAAAAAAATCCTCAATATCCAGTAATTTGAGTATTTGTAATTAGGTACTTTACACGTCTCACTGCCTGCAACAGAACTAATGATCAGGTGAAATCTACTGCATCATCAAAGACCAGAAAGATGCAAATAAACGTCTGCAACAGAAGACTTGGATGGTCTGCATACGTACAGGTTACTGAAGTACAACAACTATAAAGTACTTTTCCCCATTTACAGTTTGGTTCTTACAGGAGTAACTCCAGATAGCTCATTGTAGCTCATTGTTTATGAGCTACTTTTCACTTTTACTGGACCCAATGTGAATATGTACGCTAGCATGGTTATAAAATTCATTGGATAATGACAAAATCTGAAGAAATCATCCATCCTAACTTTAAGAAACAAAATAAATCTAATAGTCTCTTGTAAATCATTAGATCATAGATCATAACATTAATTTGAACATAAATTGGAAAATAAACACCAAATAGCACAAATATGAATGTGATCTCTAGAGTCTGGATTTCTTGCCTTCGAACAATAGTTAGGCGAAAAGAACTTAAACCATCAATTAATAGTCAGTGAATATTATAACAGTTGTCAGCTAAAATATTTCATACACATACCAACATTACATACACAGTTTAGGACAACTGTGGGCGCGCCAAACTGCAAAAAACACGCCTCCTGCGGTCATGCTCGCTGACATTATGTGCGCGAGACAAAATGTTCTTTTTAATTAAACATATTAAAACCCTTAGATATAAAAATATCAACGAGTCAAACACCTTCAGGGTACCAGAACATGCCTTTATTCTTACGGCAACAGCGAAAAGAAAAATTGGCACGGCGTGCCAATCAATGCATAAAGAGCCTTCGGTGGCTAAATGATTAGCCGGCTGCTACTCCAAACCACAAATAGTCTGTTCCCATCGACACAAAAAAATCCAGACTTAGTGTATGAATAACACACCTAAATAATATTACATAAGTAATTGCTAACGAGAGATTTCCACATTTATAACGTTTATAAATTTACAGCGTTAACCTGTAAAAGACAGCACCAACTTACCAACAAGGAGACCGGAAGATGTTGTAAATGAACTTCCGCTAGATCGAATGAAATGTGCCGAAAATGTTAAATCATTCCGCCGTTGTTCAAGTAATTGATATTTTAAGTTTTAAAACGTTACAAGCCCAAATTTGCTTGTTATAAATATTATCACTTCAATTTCTCATATTCTTTTGGAAGCCCAGTGAGAGTCAGATCGGATAAATTTATATTAAAGCCGAAATATAGTTCCGAACGGACGGATATTACTATATGAATAGACGTGCGAAGACCATCGAAATCGATGGTCTTCCAGTTTAGCCTTCAAATATAAATTTAACGCCCTATATACACTCGCTGAACCTTTTGACACAACATTTCAATTATTAATTCAAGGTCGAAACACATACATGTACAATCAAAGAGTTTTTAAGTAATTGTTTTAGACGCATTTTAATTGCATTAAATACTGTATAAATTTCTCGAAAATGTCATTTTATATCATATAGGATTTTATAGGATGTTCTTATTTAATACAAAATATTGACTGAAAGTAGCAAAAATCGTACAAAATACAAACGGAACGCTGACATCCGTATAGACACCTGTTACCGCTAGATGGCGATGTATCAAACGTAGGAAATGTTTCTTCCTACTTCGTTATATTTAATGGCCCTTTGTCGTTACAATTATAAAACGTGTTAGTAACTGTACTAATTTTCTTCAACCTGTTTTAATTAACTACTATTATATTTAATGTATTTGTTTCTACAGTGTTTGGCACCTATCCTGTCCAGAAACGATCCACCAAAAGTGAGATCTAGCGAATGTAACCAATGTAACCAAAATCAAATTTACTTATTTAAAATATTTTGCAAGAACAACTCGCTTATTTTCTTTCATCGTTTGATTTTCCAGAAAAAATTATTAAATGTTTAATTATGTAGCAGTTATTATCTCTCTCTCTCTCTCTCTCTCTCTCTCTCTCTCTCTCTCTCTCTCTCTCTCTCTCTCTCTCTCTCTCTCTCTCTCTCTCTCTCTCTCTCTCTTTATTTTCATTTTCTCTCTTCTGTATTCTCTCACTCTTTCAGTCTCTTCTATTTTACTCTCTCTCTCTCTCTCACTCCTTTCTTTTTTTCCCTCCTCTTTTTAGTAATGGTAAAAGTAATGGTACTTTTACCGGAGTATGATATTTCAGTACTCTTTACATTACCGACTGTAACTGAAATATGTCGGACTTCTACCTTGAGAACTATCTCCGTGTGAGTTTCTAACTCGACGGCCTCCTTGAATGTACCTTGGATACATTGGCTGTAAATGGCCCCCTCCCTGGTTCTTGGGAGGAAGAACCTCTTTCCACTGGTTGTTCTGCTCCTCTGTGCAGCTCTGGTTCCAAGTCAAGCTCCAGTGGTGTTCACCATAATGTTTGCATGCTATTGGCTGTCATGTAAAAGGAAAGTCTGATCAGTTCTGTACTCAGTGAAATCAACCGTTGTATAGCACTGACACCAGGTTCTCTGATCCTTGGTTATTTGTGTGCAGAGTTTTACATATTGGCACATACTGCAAAAATCTCCAACCAAATAAACAGATAATATTGCTGCAGTAATAACCCCAGAGCAGAGGCTCCCTGCACAAATTCGCTGCTGTAAACAAAGCTCTCATCTCATCTCATGCATGCTCATTGAAAATATTTGTATAACATTTTCTCTGTAAAAGACATCAACTCTTTAGAGATGTTTTGTGAGGGCTCTTGTTTATTCTATGGCTTTTGAATGTCTGAGAGATGTGACATTTGTCATGCAGGCATTCTGCTATAATGAGAAAGCCTAATGTAACCTTCAATCTTATTGATTACACTTTATTTCAAAGGAGATAAACACTACGCTTCTTTAGGCCGTCTATGTGTCTTCTTTTTCTTCCATTCCTTTTGCCAATGACTAATTGAGATGAAAACATAACATTTTCAAAGCCCCTCTTTCATAAACACATCATCTAAAACCTTTTTGCATTTGTTATTTTTCAAAAATAACCCAAAGCAAAAACACTAATGTGGGATGTAAAGAAAGTAAGAAAATAATACCCTTGCCTTTAGGGGCCAGTTTGAGTTTTGGGAGATTTGAGTACTCAGATAACCCATGGAAAATGCTTGAGCTGCCATAGACCAATGTACTAGCTTTTGGTTTTTAGCCTTTTAGTTTGCCACAATGACATTACGGCTAGTAACAAAGCAATGACAAATGTGTTGTGCCATTGTAACAAGAGAGAAAGACAATGACAAAAGGACAGTTATACCAAAAGAAGAATTCTCTTTTAGTCATGTGAGAAAAGGTTTCAGGGGAGTGATGGGAAATTCCTCATTTGAATTAATTCATAGTATTGAATATTGAATTCTTGGTTGAAATTTGAAGTTGCTCACCGTTATATACAATAAAAGCAACATTTTCTTGTGGAAATGTTGCAATTTCCTTCTTGGTTATTTAAATTAAAAAAAAAAACGTATTTCAGGTTTACATTTTTTAACAGGGTTTGACAGGGTTTTAACAGGAAATGTCAGGTATACAGATGAAGATTAAACACTTTAGATTTTTTGTGATAAAATTATTCGTAGTTTCGACTTGATTTTTAGCATGTAGAAATATAGTTGTGACATATGCTTGACATACTTTTATTATTCTAATATTGAATATTGCTATTGCTTTTTGTGTTTGATTGTTTTAATAGATGTTCTACAACAGTTACGAATAAAAAGGAACAAACTTGTAAACCTCTCTGTTAACATATCATTATATAATATACAGAGCTAGAGAGCTCATATAGAATGGTTGAACAGATTCATTTTTTTTACAAAATGTCTGCCAATAACATTTGCTGATAAAACCCCCTTTTTTCTTAAAACATAAAAATAATAAGACAGCATATATGCAGGCTTAAGAATAATGCAAAAACAGAAAAGAAATAAAAGTAAAACCTTTTTGTTTTGCATGTTGAAAGACAATTAGCAATCCAATGTATCAAATGTTTAAAAATAAAATAAAGAAAACAATGTTATAGATGTTCTGTCGATAAAAATAAATAACAAAAAAATACCGGTAATTACAAAAAAAAGAGCTGGTCGAGCATCAGTTTAGATCATGTTCAAATGTACAAAAAGACTGCGGCTGATTTACAGTTGCCTTTAATGTTGCCTTTCTTAAGTATGGATGTGCCGTTATGTTTAATTAGAAAATAGGGTTTCACAGTTTTTTGATTTACAAATTTTACCAAAAAAGGGAAACCATGAGGGAAAGTGATTGAAAAAACTTAGATTTAATACTTTCCTTGATGTTAAACCTATAGAACTCTTTGAAATATGTGTTAAATGTACGATTTGATTAAATAATGTTTGGATGGATTGCTTATGGATTAATTTGAAGGTTTAGTGTAAAATGTTTAATGTAAAATATTTTAATTACATTCGATGTTTAATGGTTCAGAGATTATCTGAATACTGGGACGGCAAACATTTTCACTTCACCAACACCCTCTCATTTTCAGTGGGTTAGAAGGTTGCCAGCATTATAATGTAAAAAATGAAAACATATGAACAGTATAAAGGTGTTACTTTACAAGATCCAGCAGGATATTGTAAAAATAGAGTGGTTGTACAAGTTTGTACAAGTTATTTCCGTTATGCGGGAATTTATTATTTTAAAAAAAGTTATTTGACATCATTAAATCAAAACAATAATTTGCTTAAAATGTCCATGTAAATGTATAAGTATTTCTTACAGTGTACATAGAATTGCTCCTTTTTGATACTTTGTAATATATTATAGTAATTCTTCTAATACATAATAAATTTGTGGACATAAAAATGTATAGGTCTCGCAAAACGTTGTTCGTCAATGGTTCCGTGACGTCACTACTACATCCACTCAGCCTCCTCCAATCACTGAGCTTCATTTATTTACTGTCTGCTCCCGTCATCGGCTCAGAGCGAGAAGCGCGGCGTCTCCATCAGCTCAACTCTAAAGGACGCGTTTGACAGACTGAGAAAAGTTTAGGAACCCGCTGTATAACAGAGTGAAACCCGACACAAAATGCTGCAACTTTTCGCCGGACTCGTTTGTGTTTATGGACTCATGTGTGTGAGAGTTGTCTACGGACAAAGTGAAAAAGGTGAGCGCTTCCTGTGCACCGCAGTCCCCATCGACCAGGACTCGAGCTGCCCCGTGCCCGCTCAGAGCGCTTCTCCTCAGGAGGAGGAACTGAGGAACACCATCATGCAGCTTCGCGAGACAATCTTACAACAGAAGGAGACGATCATCTCTCAGCTCGGAACCATCCATGAACTAACGTCCAAACTCTCACAGTGCGAGTCCGACTCGGAAACGCTACGAAAAAGCTCTAAAGACACAATGGATGATGTGCCTAAAGATCCGAACGACACCATTGACGTTCTTGGGAAGACCATGCAGGGTCTGAAAGACCGACTGGAAAATTTAGAGGTAAGAGACTCTTTAATTTGTCACCTCTACAGGAAGAAATCTCCGATGATAGAGCACACTGCGTCCTGTGTTTGTCAGCCCGTCTATTTTGGTAATTAGATGGAGGCGTTAAAGATTTACTGGATGGGATTATCTCGTTAGATGCTGTCTTTATCCCTTAACCACAAATGCCAAAGTTACTTATGATGCTGCAAGTGAATCATAAGTTGTTTCCAGAATGACTTCTTTATATATATATAAAGAATATATATATAAATATAAAGAAGTCATTCTGGAAACAACTTATGATATATATGTGGACTTTACATGGAATTAAAAACAAGTGTGTGCCACATGCATAAATGTAACATTAAACATTTATAAAAGTTATAAATAAACTATTATATTTCTGCATATTTATGTAACTTTTTAAGTTTCATATTTTTCACACCCACCTACCTAAAATGTATGCCCATATATTTTAGGTGTGAAAAGTTACCTAAATATGCAGAAATATGATTATTTATTTTTGTACATTTTGTGCATTTGGCAGACACTTGTTTTTCATTCATTCATTCATTTTCATTCCCGCTTATTCCCTTTCGGGTCACGGGGGTCTGCTGGTGCCTATCTCCGGCACACATTGGGCAAGAGGCAGGGGTACACTCTGGACAGTTCGCCAGTCCATCACAGGGCAACATTCACAAACACATGCACACCTAAGGGGAATTTAGCTTATTCAATAAACCTAACCGCATGTACGGAAACTGGAGTACCTGGAGGAAACCCACGCAAGCACAGGGAGAACATACCGGCGAGCCTCGAACCGACAACCATCTACCTGGAAGGCCACAGTGCTACCCACTGCGCCACTGTGCTGCAGACACTTGTTTTTAATGTCATGTAAAGTCCACAACTCAGTTTGTGCTTTCCCTGGGTTTCAAACCCATGATCTTTGCGTGCTAGTGCAACGCTCTACTGACAGCCACATGTAGGAAAGCAATCTTGTGGCAATGATAATGAATCACACGCATCATGAGCTGAAACGGAAACAGCTGTGTAGGTGGATTAAAGTAGAGGAACAGCCAAACTCTACTACAAGGTTGAGGAAGACAGGTATGTCATTGTAAGATTGAGCACTGCAACAAGACGCAAGGTTGTTATATTGCATTACCATGTCTCTTCCCATGCGACGGAGTGGTGACCTGAGCATGTACTCTCGCCCTATGTGAGGTGGAGAGCTGACCAGCAGACCCCTGATACCCCGAAAGGGAATACAAAATACGAAAGAAGTACAAAAAAGGATTTTAGTGAGTTTCTTTGCAAATTATTCAGAAAACTTTGACTGCCAAAGTATTTGGTATATAATGTAACTGTCCTTGAACTTTTTCAGATGGTCCTAGATTACCTGTTATGTCTCTGAAACATTATCAGTTTATGGAGCACAAACCACTACTTTTTAATGAGAGGAAGAGGCATTGGGGGGGGGGGGTTATATTAACTGATACTGTAATTACAGAAAAATCAGAAATTTCCATGTTTTGTTTCAAAGCAACAGCAAATGCGAGCCAATGTCTCTGGTGCCTCATTCCCAAATGAGTTGAGGAATCTCCTGCAGCGTAGACTGGAGGATTTGGAGAGTCAGCTTCTGAAGAAGGTGACTGAGCTGGAAGAAGAGAAGTCACAGCTGTACAATGAGAGCGTGGCTCACCGTCTGCGCACTGACAGCACTCTCAACTCCCTCATCAACAGGATCTCAGAGCTGGAGAAAGGTTCGCTCCATTATATTATCACTAAGGATGGGTGATATGGTCTAAAATGTATCACAGTAATTGTTAGTGTTTATAGAAATAGATTACATTTTTTATAGACTTTATAATTTTTATCATTTTAAACTGTCTGGCCAAAAAAGTTACCGAATGCGAATGATGGACTTGTGTGCTCATTGGTGAAGGTGGAGCCTGTCAGGTGAACAAAGCCTTCTCCAGCAAATCCCAAAAATTCTCAATGAATTTAAGGTCTATCATCTGTGAAAATGAGGTCTCATGCTCCCACTCTTAATAACAATGATAATAATAATGCCTTCAATATTCCTACAATGCTTTTCTGTGGCTCAGTTGGTAGAGCATTGTGCTAACAACGCAAAGGTTGTGGGTTCTAATCCCAGGGAAAGCAAGAACTGACAGAAAAAAATATACATATGTTCATTCAAATGTAAGTCGCTTTGGATAAAAGCATCTGCCAAATGCATAAATGTAAATGTAAATGTATATAGCGCTTTTCAGATGCTCAAACTCACCTCGTACTTTGAGCACTATTGCTATTACAGTAGGCACTAGACATGATGGGTGCTTCACTTCATCTGCCTTTGTTCTTACCCTGATTCGCCCATCACTCTGGAACAAGGTAAATCTGGATTTATTAGAGCCGTCTTTCATTGCTTCAGAGTCCAATCTTTATGCTCCCTATAGTTTCAACAATTTCTTGAGTTCCTTTCACATTGAGTGTGTGTGTGGAAATGTTCTTACTTTTACTATTAAACAGAGTTAAACTGTTTTTTCAATTTAATTTCATCAAACATTTAAGTGATCACCAATCACAATCCCTTAGTATTTTTGTCCAGTGACAGGAAAGACCGGAAGAGGAGGGGTGTCTACTATACTAGATGGTATTTACAGTACAACAGATGCACTCTGCACCACACAGGGAAACATGGAAGAAAAAGAAGATGATGACAGAAAAGAAATCAAAAAACACTTAGAAAAAAAACTGATCATAAGGAGCTGTTTGGCAAAAATGTGGAGAAAAGGTTTGTGGCGCGGTATTTCTTTCCTGTTTTCTGTGAAAAAATCCCTATGAAAATGTGGGATGAACACCAACGAGTGGATCTTTGGCAATCAAATGGCAATTCGAAACTATTTTTTGTTGGCACCACTCGTTCAGTCAGATGTGTGAGCTACCGTTGGCGCCCATGGTTTTCAATCGAGGCATGTTGTCGCATGGAATTCAAATAGGGGTGTATTGCCCTTTAGCCCAATTTTAGTAGTTTCTGCAATCTCCTTAGATCTTTTACATGACCACGGGATGTCTCTTTCAACAAAGTTGTTTAAGACAGGTGAAGAAACTCATTTCACCAGTTGAAAAATAATTGCCCATGAAGTAATTATTCAATAGAATAGATAGATTTTTTTGCCAAGGTAATGATGATACATTTAAAATAAATATATTTTCATTGGGTGTATCTACATGTACCACTTACCAATCTTAATAAATCTTAAAAGTTTGTTATTAAGCTTGTTTACTTTAGTTAGTTATCTAAATTAATCTAGCAAGTAAAATAGTTACATTAATTACATGTGTGCCATAAATAAAAGACCAGACAATAACCAATTAAACAAGTTACATGTGAAACAAACTGGGTTGTTATCATAAAATTCTTAAATGAATTATAGATTGATTCTAATCAAAGATATTAAAGAAAGTGAATTTGCTCTTTTCTTTGGAACAAAAATTGCACAGTCACTCACAGGGACAATTATAAGTCGTGCACACATCTCAGTGTTGTTCCTTTACAGTATAAATTTAAGGGTATTCGCTTACATTTGTTCATGATTCTGCTTGTATTCTACCAGTTTGGACAATTTTTACTTTTAGCTCTTGACTTTTAGCTTTTGTGAAAGATCAGAATTGTCATTGATATCATCCAGAAAATTGCAGACGATCACCCATTTCAAGTTTTCCGTTGTACAATAAAATGCTCCATTCTGATTGGTTGGCTCAGCTTTGCAAAGGTACCATCTGTGCATCGGGTGGTTCATGTTTCATTTAGAAATGATTAACCGCTTGCCATGATATACTTACAAAAGCCTGAACAAGTTTTTTGCCTTTAGAGCTCATCAGCTCTCATTTACACTACAAATGTTTAAAAGAAACAGTGAGTGGATTTGTAGTCAATACAGGTTTTTTATAGTCCTTCAACACGTGTGTGAACCATTCTAGTTATATTTTGGTACTCAGTGAGTCATTTTCATCTTTGATTTCAGGAGGACCTGACCTCAAATCACCAGAGAATTTCAAGGTCTCTCTTCCTCTTCGTACAAATTATCTTTTTGGACAAGTAAAGAAAAGCTTGCCAGAAATGTACGCCTTCACTGTCTGCATGTGGCTCAAGTCAGGGTCCAGCCCTGGTATTGGGACCCCGTTCTCCTACGGGGTACCAGGACAGGCAAATGAGATTGTACTGATTGAATGGGGTCATAACCCGATAGAACTCCTCATCAATGATAAGGTAAGAGATGGTTTACCACTTTTCCTGTAAAACTAATTGTACCACCAAATTCCAATCAAACCAGAGATGTTCCTCTCTTAAGAACAACTAGTGTCAAGTTTAACAATCAACTGCGTAAAATAACTCAACCCGAAATTAAATATCTGTCAATTGCGCTAATCATTCAATGTTAGTTTCTTTTGACGTGGGCTTGTTTTTTGATGCATCACAACTTAGTAAGTTATTAGTCAGTTAACTTAGTCAGTTCTAGTTACCACATACTCTGGCCTCATTAGCAACCAAAACTAAGCTTTTAAACTCACTACTCCTGTAACGATTGAAAAAGCATCCCATAACTGCCCCTTCACCACAGCTATCTTCTAATGGGAAGGGGGGTTCAGGACAACACGCCTTGTATGCTCAGAATTTTCACCAAATCCACTTGCTTTGATAGGCCTTGATTTTGATGAGTAAACTCATGAAGATTATTAGCTTATTTCACATGGCCATCATTTTTAGAATATAAGAGAAGCTCCTGGTAGAAGATACCCAGAAATAGTATGAAGAAAATCAAGCCATTCATTCTTTCATTCTCGCTTATTTCGGGTTGGTGAAATGAACCGGATCACGGGTGTCTGCGAGTGCCTATCTCCAGCGCATATTATGCAAGAGGTGTGGGTACACCCTGGACAGGTCTCCAGTACATCGAAGGGCAACATAAAGAGAATTAACTTAACCACATGTTTTTGGGGGTGTGGTGGAAACCGGAGTACCTGGAGGAAACCCACGCAAGCACGGGGAGAACATGCCAACTCCTTCCAGGAATATCACCAGTGAGCCTCGAACTGGCAACCTTCTAACTGTAGGGCCACGGTGCTACCCACTGCACCACCATGCCACCCGCCCATTTTTCAACATAAATAAATAAATATCTTGGCAGTAGTTCCAGATTTGTAATCAATGTCAAGGTAGTTAAACTTCCAGGTTTCTTCCCACATGAGCCTCACTTTCATTCTTAAAATAACAGCCATGTGAAATAAGCAGTGTTTTACAGTTTTAAAATGTACTTTGCCATTCTCAGTGGCACTTTTACCATAGTTCAGTATAAAATGATGCTTCCCTAGTCAGAAAGTTCCCTTGCCCCTTTTGAGCCCAGCTTTAAGGGTAAAGAAAATGAAGGAATAAGTGATATTTTGAGGTCAACGTTTCACAGAAGCTTACTTTGTTGCCAAAAAGGTTGCACAGTTGCCTCTCTCACTAAGCGATGGAAGGTGGCACCATGTCTGTATCACATGGACAACCAGAGACGGGCTCTGGGAAGCCTACCAAGATGGCCAGAGGCTGGGCTCAGGAGAAAATCTTGCTCCATGGCATCCTATCAAGCCCGGGGGAGTCCTGATCCTGGGCCAAGAGCAGGTGAGAGCAGACGCAGAGCTGACAAAGCAGATTCTGTCCCATCCCCAGAGCTCACATTTGCAGTGTAACTGTAATATTATGCCCATCCCTGCTCAGCAGGGCTACTGACTCATGAAGTTCATCCTATAAGTTTACCGCAGACACTAAACAATGACATAGTGGTAGTGTGGTCCTCCTTTAAGAGTGAGTAAAATAAGTTATTGTTGTCTTAACGAGGCCTGTCGTTTATGGCCTCAACAGGATGTTGTAGGAGGACGCTTTGATGCCACCCAGGCCTTCGTGGGGGATCTAAGCCACTTTAACATCTGGGACCGGGTCCTGCGCTCTACAGATATCCTCAGTATGGCTAACTGCTCATCCTATGTCCCTGGAAATGTGGTGTCCTGGAGCGATGATAACATTGAAGTGTTTGGCGGAGCCTCAAAGATGCCTCTGGAGCTGTGTGAAGAACGGCTGTTCAACAATTAAAAAAAATGCCAACACCCATAAAACGTTTTCACCTTCATCACAAGAATGTGAGCTTAAATCACCTGTTATACCCAGCACATAGACGATTGTACACTTTGCTGATTCACGTTATAACACTTTTTAGGTAACCCTATTGGAATTGTTCAGAGTACTATTATTTAGCATTTTTGAGAGGCTAAATGTGCTTGAAAAGTCAAAAAATATCACACACCCGTCGGAACTGGGATTCAAAAAGTGGGTGGGGCAAGATGGCTCTATAGCACCACCTAATGCTCTTCAGAAATTCAGCACATATGTGCAGGGTGTCAAGACCTATCGTATGGATCGCATTTCCATAATAGACAGTAAAGGCCTTTGCACATGCGTCTGCAGCATTGCAGTGCCTGCCTTGCAGCTGCTGCATCGTCAGCCGTCTGCAACAATTCACTTGCATTTCAAAAATGAGTGCCCAGACCCTCTCCTGAACACATTGGTGAACTGCAATTCAATCCATGCCACACAGTGGTGTAAACACAATTCACAGTGTGTGAGGGGCATTTATGGTGAAGGAGAAGAGGATGAGCAATTGGTCATCTGTAACAATAAACAGAAACTATTCAATGTCTGGAAAACAAAACACTTCTCTTTGAAGACGGTTTCAGACTGCACAATTTTAGACTCAATCTTGAGTTTATGCCCAGAATCGCATGGCAGTCAGTGAGAGACCAGCATCCAGAGCAACATGTACAGCTCCTAATTTTGTTTTTGAGTGCCGGCTGACACTGCTTTTCTCAGCTGAAGACATGTGATCAAACATGCCAATCACAGGGGTTTGACGCACTGCTTGAAAACAAAATGGCTCGCTGCATTTCTTGAAAACGGACGTATTGATAGACAGCGTTTTTTCCAGCCAGTGTGTAAGGTCACATTAGCGCTCATGTAATTAAGATTAAAGATCCACTGCATGCAGCCCCTGCATACACGATGTTAAATTGCAAAGTTGGAAAATGGTCATTTACACATTTTTTCCTGAAACATTACCAGTTCAGACTTGAAAAAATTGCAATTGAGGGTCTAAAGCTCCTGAATTGCTCTTTAATACAAATTGTATTCCATGGTAGGGTATAGCATTTTAATCAATAGCAACATATGTATGATTACTTTACTAGAGGACACTCTTTCAAAACAAATCAACCATTGTTTACATGAGGGGCAGGGTGGAGCCAATAACTGGCATAGTCTGCAATTCCATCACATCCTCAATATCTGTGCTTTTATTCAGAGTTTGCTCATGTTGTGCTGCTGTGTACACAAACCATCATTTAACAATCGCAAAAACAACTTGAGCTAATAATGTGATAAAGTTTATTGTGTTTATTTAACATATAGTGTGCATTTAATTCATGGCTAGTCTGTTAATTTACCATTTGAAGGTTATTTGAACAGTTTTTATATTGTTATTTATGTTTTGTTGAAAATATGATGCTATTTTTATACCCAGTTGTTTTTTTAAAAGCCATCTTTTGAAAAATGTAATATACCTTTGCTTTTTCCAGTGTCAAGTCTTACTGTGCCAATGAATCAATGTTTTCTTGACATCGCTGAGTTGTCATTGCCAACATGATTAAAGATAGCTTTAAAAACATAGTGTTTCATCTCCTGTTGTTTTTCATTGTTTCAGAACTAATAAATCAAAAAAACATAAATCTAAGACGTGCCAATGCTGGAATATTTATTTTTTAAATATTCCCCTGATGATAAAGCAGGATGGTAACCTCTGCTTGTGTAAGGTCAGAAAGTGTAGCAGAGCTTGTAGTGTTATCACAGCACGGTGATGGACAGACAGCTGCCTCCAAGGCTTTAGCCCGTCTTAAGAAGATGAGATCAGTCCCAAGCCAAAGCTCATGTCATTGGGGGACATTTTATGAGATGTGAATCAAAATGTACTTTAAAAGGAAAAGAAGCGTTGGGTAGGAATGAGCTCATGGGTGTTGTAAAAAGATCATAATACAGGCTTTTGCATTGAACACTGAAAGGGGGTTTTGAACTCTTGGATTTCAGAGATCTGTGACCTTCACCTTCAGGGAGAGAAAATCTCCAGCTTCCTCACAGCTTGGTTATTTAAAGTGATTAGCACTTTAAATCATCTTGTTTACTCCCTCTCTGCCAACAGCATTTCAGTCACACATCAGCGTTATGAGCTGTGATGGGAAGTGCAGTATATGCTGACTCTAAGCATACCGTCTGTCTTTTTTAATGTGTTATTATAGAACAACAGTTCTATAATAATCTTATCAAACAACTTTCCCATAGATTAAATAGATTCATTACACACAGAACGCGAGTCAATACAGGGTACAAAATTTTGGGGAACACTGCTGACTAAATGAGGGTAAGCCACAAAGGTCATTGCTAAAGAAGCTGGTCGTGCTGTATCCAACCATTGCAGCGTTGATTGGATGGAGCAAACGTGAGAACCAGCATGGAGCCCTGTAGTGGATTGTCAGGAATAACATGTTCAAGGATTTGGGGGAGCTTCACAAGAAGTGGACTAAGGCTAGGGTCAGCCTATCAAGGGATACTCCACACAAATGAATCCTAGACATGGAAACATATGGCATTGTTGAGGCTATAAGCCACTAATGGATCAGAATAATCCGTGGAAAGAACGTTCCTGCACGTACTAGTCTTCTTTTGCATTTTATTTGGACGCCAAGGTCCCAAAGCTTGGAGGAAAAATCCACAATGATTAGAGTACAGGTTGAAGTTGCTATAGTCAGGGATGACATGGGCTGTCATGTCACCTGCTGGGACGAGTCTATAGAGTAGAAGATCTACTCATCCATCATTTTGTATCATGTTTAAGATTAAATGCTAAAATATTTTAACATTCGAGGCTATTTGTAGTACTGTGTCACCTCTACAAGCCATGTCAATGAGATGAAGCATGGCAGCGTCTTTTGGGAAAATTTGACAAAGAATATCTATATTGATCAAGGTTAACTAGTAACAGATTACTGAGTACAGAAACTTATTCCTACATTAGGGTTGTATGTATTCCTAGTAATATGAAGCATGGAAACATTAGAATGTAAGTTTGTACAAAAAGGCAGAGCAGGAGGAATCAGGTGAGGAAAAGGAAAATTTGAGAATATAATAGTACAAAAAACATTCACTCAGTTTATTGTTTTGTCATAAAAAACTAGATGGTTACCATCTTATGTATTTTATCATTACTTTAAAAAGTAACAAATAGCACCCCATTTCTTGGCGTGTAAATGTTGTGGTTTATATAGATTTGCTCAGGTAGAATCAGGTTTATGTCTATGTTTTAGGAGGTTCAACCAATCTGTTTTTTTTTATCCTTTTTCTTGATCTTATGGATTTTTCTAATGGTCTACACTGACCGGCCACATTATTAGGTACACCTGTTCAACTGCTCATTAATGCAAATTTATAGCCAACCAATCACATGGCAGCAACTCTATGCATTGGGGTATGGACATCTGTGGATCTGCTGCAGTTCCAAGCATCAGAATGGGGAAGAAAGGTGATTTAAGTGATTAAACTCTACCCTTTACAACGTGGCATGGTTCTTGCTGCCAAATGGGCTGATCTACTGTGATTTTCACGCACAACCATCTCCAGGGTTTACATGGAATGGTCTGAAGCGGAGGATTAAGGCAGTTCTAAAGGCAAAGTTGGTCTGATCCGGTACTAGCAAGGTGTACCTAATAAAGTAGCTGGTAAGTGTAAATCTGAACATTGGCCATAAACAGACTCTGATAGAATTATATAAGATATGGGTTTCAATTTCTTAAATCTGGCAAAGATTTAAAATCTCAATTTTGAAATTTATCATGATGTGGAAGTGTTTATTCCCCACCCCCCCTATTGTGTGCATTTGTGTACCTTGTTGAACATTTTGCAGTCAACTGTGATACATTTTCTCAATTTTACTTTTGAACCGTCCATCCACAATCTTTGAAAAAACGTAAGAGGTTTTTAAGCAACGTTAAATACCATTAGGGTACCATTACCATGTTCTCTGTTAGTGGTTGATGTCCCTCATTTATGAAACCCTTAAGTTTGCGAGGGTTTTCTCCAGGTATAAGTGAAGGTTGTGAATGTGACCCTCAGAAAGACTGGCTGTAGCCCGCCTTTAGCTCGATGTGCAATAAAGAAAATTATTTAATAAATGGAATATTTTGTATAAAGATTTATGAGAGAATTGTGAAAAATCAGCAAATAGATGATGATTAAATCATAATGTGATGGAAACAGAGCAGTTTGAAATCTTATCTGAAGGTGAAGATCCAGACCAAATCCCTTTCACTCAGTACACATGACTCATGCCATAGTTCCAAGGGCAAGGAAATAATGGCCCAGCCAAACTTTTGAGCTGAAGGTCACAGTTATTACTAGATGAATGATCCATTGCTCATCTCTAGCCTTTAACCCAAAAGAGATTTTTCGCAGTCCCTTGTTGAGCTGTAATTCTTATCTTCCTGGTCCCTCACAGTGCAGATGGCAAATGACATTGATCATCACAGCAGGAAAATACAGGTCGGGTTCATTTATTTTTCCCTAGTCTTAGACAAGGAAGCTTTCTCTCATAATCACTCTTAAAGAAATATGGTCTTGTGCTTTGTTCATGTGGGTCACTTTTAAAATTATTACAGTATTCGAATCCCACATGAACGGCACAGCACACACCCTATATATATATATGTATATATATATATTTTTTTTTAAGTTCATCATCATTTTTGACATCCATTAAGATCCTGAGCAGAGTCTGCACAAATAAAGCCTGTTCAATAGTGAATAAAAGGAGCAGAGGGAACATTAATGTGTTTACCCTGACTGAAATATGATGATGAGAAAAGCTTTTAGTGAATCTCTATTATAATCATTCTCGGCCGTGTTTTTAAAAAAACAAAAAAACCTGCAGCCATCACACAAAATGAAGTGACAACTTTTATTACAGTGTTTGTTGGTTGTTGACGTGAGGAAGAGGAGGATTAAGGGGCTAGGTATTTAACGAAGCTCTGAGCTGATGAAGAAGTGGCTGCGATTCATTTGAGAAGGAGGTTTTCTCCTCAGGGACATTCTTTGCATGTAGCTCGATGTCTGTGAAGGAAATGTAATGTGTACTTCCCCCCTAAAAAGAAATAAAGTTCAGAAATTAAATTTAAAGCAATTAAACAATCTCTAGCTGAGTATAAATTACTTCACGAGTAAATGCAGTATCACTTTATAAATTGTGATTGCAACCCTGTAGGGAGAAATAGTATTTCACTGTGAGAGGTAGCATTTTCATAACAAAAAAAAAATAAATAAATAAAGATTATTCCCTCATACAGTGAGGCAGAGCCTAGAACAAGGGTGAATCGGCCATATTGCTAATCAATTTTAGTTAAAACATTTATGAATGAAACAAAAATAAACCTATCTAACATTTAGCAAAATCTTTGCCTTTTATTTTCCAATACCAAGTGTCTAAATAAAAATTTGTAAATGGTTGATTATATAATGGTTCATTTGAATTGTTCATTGTTCGAACGCTCGCTGTTAACTTAAAGGCTCTTGTAAAAAAGCTGTAAAAAAGAGCAATGTTTCTTGAAGTCAGCCTTGATAAAACTTTTAATTTGTATTCTGGTGAGAAAAAAAAATCTGGAATCATTTTATAAATTACTTGAAAGGTCAAGTGTCAAACTGCAAGAATGCAGCCCATGGCGCCACCTGAAATCTACTGCCATCTTCTGGTGGAATATAAAACAAGCTTTTTGTGGTTTTCATATTGTGCATGCTACTGCTTTAAATAATTATATGCGTGTCACTGGAAATGTGAACATTGGATTAACTGGCCTAGAACATGACTCAAATATATTGCACTATGATCAGAGACAGTTTCATAAATCAAAATCTTTAAATTGATTGATCCCTTCTCCCCGGTGGTGTAGTGAAAAGTGCAGGTTCAGGGTCCAGGGTTCAGGTCCAGGTTCAAGTCCTGAGTTAACCTGTCATTTTCCAGCCTCTCCCTTCACTTCCATTTATTTCCTGTCTCATCTTCACTGTCCGACACAATAAAGGCATAAAAAGGCCATAAAATAAATCCTTAAAAAGGATACACATTTAAATTAAACCCTAAAACATGATGCAGTGATATGCCTATATTTCTCTCAAAGCCCCCCCTGCCCATGGCAAAAAGGTTCAGAAAGTTAAGAGTGAAAGACTTTTCTTCAATAGCGAAAAATAACTATTGATTTGTTTCCATGCCGTTCTCTTATTCTCAGCAGATACTCTCAGCACCCTTTACAGATGTCCTGTCTCACACTTGCAGACAGAGTCTTCTGCTTCACCTTGAGGATTACTTTGCCTTTTTCAGAATAAGTCTGAAAGATTTTGAAAGTCTGAAGTTCAAGCGTAATCAGGAGCTTTTTCTTCTGCGACAGTGAGTTAATCACTGCTTATTCAATACATTGAAGTAGATGAAGTGACATTTAATGTTAGATCGAAAGTGTTTTAGTTCAGACTGAAAGTTGGTTAATTGATTAAAAGAAACCCACATATTTGACTAACTGTCAACTATAATCAATGTTTCCTCAACTAAAAAAATTAGAAGCATGCACAAACAGATACCAATGTCATTTAAAATAACATGTACTGAATCGAAATTCAACAAAATTCATTTAAAAAAAGTTCATTTAAGTATGTTATTTTTTCCTGTGCTTGTTGTAGAATAAGTTTTATTGCCCTGACAAAAAAACCTTAGTCAATGGTTGTATTATGGAGAGCTTTGAGTTCTTGCTGGAGTTTGGCAGCATCTAGTGGCTGAACACATGATTAAAGCGCACAACTGTGTTCAATTGAGTTCTTCCCGAAATGATTATTTGATCAATACCTTCTTCTGCTTATGAGGCCGACACACCGTCACTGAGATGAGGATGAGGGAGGCAATGATCACTGCAGCACAGGGCAACATGAAGAAGAGGGTCACAGCTGAAAAAAGAGAGTTATATACTCGGTTTGTAAATGAGAATAAAATGAAAAAATTTGCATCCAGCTGGTTGCAACTTTTTGAAAGGTTGCATTTAGAATGAACTTTTCAGTGCAATTAATTAAAACTTTACACTCAAAGCATCTGGAAGTGCCTGTATGCGCCTGTTCCAATGACAATGTCAGTTGATTAGAATGTAGGAATGACTACACGACTATTATTACATTTTGGTCTCAAATATAATTTGTAGGTTTCAAAAAGGTTATTAGTTTTGATATTTTTGGTTTTAGACATTACAAGAGTTATGATATAATGATATAATTGGCAAGATAATTCAAATTGTGAGAAAATGCCCAATCGTCTTTCAGTTCTGTTACCCCAAATTAGTGGCATGACTGCCATCTAGTGGTGAATAGAAGGGATAACCATTGGTAGCACAATCCCTGTGATATAGCTTGTATGTTTCAAAGTTGTGGAACAAAATAAAGTGGAAAAAAATGCTAGGAATGGTGTACAAGGTCTAGAAGAGGTGAATCTGGGTTTTTTTATAACATTGTTTTGACCTTGTCTTTGTTTTTTGGGGGATTTATGTTTTTTTTCTTTTTCAAAACATTAGATTTTTGTTGTTATGGAATTATTGTGTAATGTGATGAAAAAATATTTAAAAAGAAAAAAAGAAGAAGGTTGTGTTGTACTAAAAAAATATATACCAAGCATTGCCACAAAAACAGCAAATTTCAAAGTAGTAAAAAATACTCAAAAAGCCTTGTACTTCTAAGGGTAAAGTGATTACCCTATTTACAAATATATTTTATTATATTCATTTCAAAATATGATATTTTTTAGATTAATTATATTATTTTTATTAGTAGTAATATACTATTATACTACTTTCAAAAGCTCTCTTGGAGTCAAAATGGTTGTTGTTTTACTGAGTACATGAAATCTCTTGGGCCAGGTAAGTCTAAATTCCTCATGCTGAGACTGAACAAATGATGAATGAACAGAACAATCAGTGCCTTGATGCTCCATGCAGCAGTGTTGCGTCAAAAGTTCCTAGCCAAAACACTCTGACGCAAAGGCTCTAATCCTCTGTCACACAGCTCATCTTTCACTGCTTTTACAGCGATGTTCTGTTTTCATTGTTATGTGTGATGATTTAAAGAGAAAGTCTAGACCAGTCATTCTTTATGAGAAAATAAGGTTATGATGAGATGGTGTCAAATCCCACCAAATCCCCAGCCTATATATTCCACAAACGTTAAAATGATTTACAATTTTTCATCCTATTTATCAAAGATGGTGCGCAGCCATCTAAGCATATACTGTAGCCCAGGCTTCTCTCTCCATGAAAACTTCCTCCATGAAACATGCTCCATGGCATCTCGAGGTTTGAAAGCATGTGTTTGGACTTCGCTGGGCCCTGGACATCACTGCAGAGCCTCCATATAAAGGCATTCAGGGAGCATTTGTTTTAGATTTCTGAGCCACCTCAGCTGGCTCCTCTCGATGTGGAGTTCCTCCCCTCAGCTTTTCTCTCAGAGAGCACCCCACCTTTCTGTGGAGGGAACTTACTTTTGCTCCTTGTATATGAGACATAATCAATTCAGTCCACGAAGAATAAGAAGAGCATAGGTTGACCACTAAATTGGGAGCATTGCTGAGGTTCATACACCAATCCATCTGCCAATCCTGTGCTCTAACCTTCCTTGTGAAAATGACCCCGATACTTGAGGTAGGGACAATTAAAGTCAAGGATGTCATACATATGGCTAGTAAATGTAGCATACTCACAGCTGCCCTGCACATAGATGTGATAGAATGTCTGGATGCTGCTGATATCGTTTTTCACACTTAGGTCTAAGCAGTGCTTTCCCACAGATTTGAAGGTGTAGTTAAGATTGAATATGTTTCCACGGAGCCGGACTAAATTGCAGGAAGTTGAACTGGGTGTGTGGCAGTCAGGCAAAACCCTCCAGCACAGCCAGACCGGAGGACTACAATTATATCACATGCAAAAGGAAAAGGTTACATTTGATGGCATCTTACATCATAACTCTATAGAAGCACATTACGAGCGGCCATACCTTCCTACAACTAGAAAGGACAGAATGCTGCTTTGGTCCACATTGTAAATTAAAGGTCCTCTCAATTCAATGCTTTTAATAGCATCTGCAAAACAAAAAGAATGAATGCGCTGTAAAAATATGTAATATGTAATATATAATGGTGAAGATGCAGTACCCACCCAATACAGTCAAATCCACAGCATAGAGGCCTGTCATTCTGGAGTGCTGGGGTGTACGGGATTCAATGCTCAGTTTCAGAGTGTAGTTCCCTGGTGAGGTGTAGTAACATTTCACAAAAGGTTCTGGGCCTTTATGCAGTTCCCTGAAAGGCATTGGAGGACACTGTTACACTAAGGCATGAAGAAAACCAGATGGATGTGTTCAAGTAAAAGTTACCCATTGCCCAAATCCCAGGAGTAGATGAAATTGACCAAGTGCAAGTTATGTCTTGGGTCAAGCAGTTCAAAGGAAACCATGGTGCGTGTGCACGAGGCTAGGTTCCATCCGTCCTGCAAGTATGTGGAGTTCCTTTCAGTCTGGTGCAAAATGACCTTGCCTTTGACATTTCCTAAAAAATAAAAACGTGATAAACATTGTGAAATTGAAAAGTTTAGTTAACTGAAGTAAGATTTAAAATATCTGTAGTCCAAAATAACCACATCAGCCAAGATACAGAGATCTACAGAGATGTTCAATTGAACTTCCCTGAACCCAGAGCACTAATCTTTTGAAGATCTACTAAACAGGCTCTTCATTTCTTACAAAAACAACTAGCTGCAAAACTTTGGCAGATAAAGTTGTGACTAAAGATATATCTTTCACTGGTAATGTCAAGTGCACTTTTAGTTAGTAAAGTTGCTTAATTTAACTACAAAATAATTTAACTAGAGCACAGGTGTCAAACTCAAGGCCCGCCTTGTAATATTATGTGGCCCATGAGAGCTTAAAAGTTTTGAGTGTTTAAAAAAAAAACGAAAACGAAAAAAAATTATATTTCCCACAACACCCTTAGCCGCAACTGTGTTTCCGCATTCATACTCACGAGTGAACTCTCACACATTGAACGTAAGACTCACACATTTGAGTGATCTCTCACAGTACACCTCCGATGTCTCACATTAAAATGAATTTCAAGATGTGAAATGGGCACAGCTAATAGTTTATCTGTGATCTGTTTCTTGAGCCTGATGATAAAAGATGATGATCGATATGCATCGTCTTCAGTCTGTGAGTTTTTTTTTTCGCTAAACAAATTACAAAAATGCTATTTTTCTTTATTCACTTGGACAATTTGATCCTTCATTAATGGAACATGGTTTTAGGTTATGTTTGTAGACAAAATGTGAGAAAATGTGGAAAAGAGCTTTTGCAAGCAACTATATTTGAACCATGTGGTTGGGAGGAACCACTACCAATGCAAAAACCAGTCTAGATTAAGCCAAGAGGAGCTTGGCCTTTTCAAGAAGGATCAACCTAGACTTTCAGGGAAGTGGGCTTCAAGGGAAAATGTTAGACATGCCAGCACTTAACAAACCAATACTAAACATTCTGTCAAAAAATTGTATAAATTATAGTCAGCTTACCAGATAACTGATGGGATGGCTCATTGGGAATCCCAAAACAACTGGATGAAAGGAGTGAAAAAAGGGTGTGAACCAAACCACTCCAGGTCCTGAGTGAAATCATTATGAATGTATAAAAACATAAGACTAAATAAAAGAAATAAATAAAGTCTATGCTGAGAGCTTTACTGGCTCAGGGACCTCCACCAATACTGCTTGTGATAAGACAAGTCAAGCTTTTATGTCTATCAAACATTTTTTGTACAAGCTTGAAATCCTGTTCACGTGTTCAGTCTTTGTGAATAAAGATGGGTGTTCTTCTTGCTCTGAAAGAATAATTCATGCAGAAACAAGACTAATTCAGAAGATCTCACATGGGAGGAGAGAAACTCAACATATTAGAAGAAATCAGGAGATAAATATGAGGTTTTAATGTTGAGTGTGTCTTTGGTCTCTGTTATTACAACAGAAAGTGCTACATGACTTATTAGCTCTGTCCCGCTGAGAATACAGAGGTCACCCCCATCCTTCAGATAATGAATCTCATTACTCAGAAAGCCGTGTGATCATAGCTGAGTTAGTATTCACTCATCTTCTAGATATTTTACTCATTGAAGAAAGTTTAAAGTGTTTCATTTTAGTGTTTACACAAGCAAAATCATTGCACTTCTATTCTGTTCATGGAGAAAAACCGTGGAACATTTTCGAAGTGTATTTTAATATTTCTATCATGCAATACAACAGATGCGTTCATCAATTCTTGAGAACAGAAGCAAGCATCAGACGCATGACTGCATGCACTGGGAATGAAACACAGTCATGCTGTAGCAGGGGACAATAGGCCTCTTAAAGGCACTGTAAAAGTGAAACTGGCACTCTTGGTACCGACAGCAAGAACTTGCAAAGTGCTATATTAGGAAATCATTATAAGTGGTTGATCTTAAATTAAAATTACCCTCCAAAAATAGATGTATACCTGTTATTTTACAGATATTAATTGTTGACATGCTGAGTAAAATCTACCCAGGGATCTTCTCTCATCTAGACGTGCTTAGAATCATGATACAAAACAGATTTCTGAGATAGTTCAACCCTCTCCCTTCTATGTGAAGTTGTGCCTCTACTCCAACCTCCTTCGCAGTGACAGGACACCCCACTGTAATGCATCCTGTTGTTTCCTTGTCCATACCTCATCATTAGCAAAAAATAATTGACTGGTATGTTGAGTCCAGACTTTCCTGGATAGGCTGGGAAGTTTTTTAGCACTATAGGAACAGACCCACTTGTCACTTTTCTTTAAAGCCAGGACATCCACATGAGTCTACCGGATCACATGTACTGTCCTGAAAACCACATTGTTGCAGAGAAGCAGAGTATATTTATGTTTGTTAACTGAACTAGCAATGGAGCAAAAATCTTTTTGAAATACAGTACTGCAGATTTTAAAACCAGATGTATTAACAGCACAACTCAGCATGGTTCTCCTTTATGTTGCATCCAGTATCCTCTCTGAGTGGGCTTGTTTCAGACCTGCGTCACTCTTCTACATCATTCTCACAATCAAAAAAGGCTCTGTTTAAAGGAAAGATAGTTAGCTATATGACTGTACTGCGTTTATTATCTAACACTATAATGAGGTATAAAGTGTCGATTCCTGGCCAATCAGTGAGCTCAACGACATACCAGTCAGTGTAGTAAATAATAAAAAAAAACACGAGTTCTGGCTCTCATTGAGGTATTTGCTCTTGATATTCCACCTCATTAACGTTGACCCATTTGTTGGAATAATTTGCCTTTGAATGTGTTTTATGACGTATTGACACCTAATCACACTCAATCACTTATGCTTTTTGTGAGGAAGACCAAAGAGCCAAAGGATAGGGATGGGATGGAAATGACTCTGAGAAAGGCAGAACAAATACAACTGTATTTACAACGACGACTGTATTTGTATTTGTGATCTCACATGCTACACCTCCGATTTCTCACGTTGAAATAAATTTCAAGATGTGAAATGGACACAGCTAATAGTTTATCTGTGATCTGTTTCTTGAGCCTGATGATAAAAGATGATGATCGATAAGCATCGTCTTCAGTCTGTGAGGGTTTTTTTTCGTAATTTGTAAACAAATTACAAAAATGCTATTTTTCTTTATTCACTTGGACAATTTGTTCCTTCATTAGAGGAACATGGTTTTAGGTTATGTTTGTAGTCAAAATGTGAGAAAATGTGGAAAAGAGCTTTTGCAAGCCACTATATTTGAACCATGTGGTTGGGAGGAATGGGGGTGAGGGTGGGATGGAAATGACTGTGAGAAAGGCAAATATTTAAAATATTTTTCACGATGAAAAAAGGCAATTGTTCAATTATTAAAGGTACCCAAAAGTTGCCCAAAATGTTGGCGCTACTATTCAAAACGAGAGTCAACGTTGCATTAGAGAAATGTTTGATTGGAGAAACGTTCTGACGTCACGCATCCAACCTATCCACGTGTGTCATGAGGTCTCCAGGCGCGGAAATCTTTCTTCAATCACACTCTAGTCTCCAGCATCAGTCAGTGACGCGTCGCGTTTGTTCAAGGGCGCACGAGCGCTCGGTCTTTGGGGTTTTACAAACGGTAACAGGTGGACGGACGTACGGCTGTAAACCAGGAAAGTAGATCCTACAGACATCCAGTCGACTCGGAGTTTGAGGGAATACGTGCTAAAATGTCTCGAGCACCGGAGGAAGTGAATAAACTCACCGAGAGCACCTATAAGGTAACCCTTGTGCAGAACCAAAACACAAGACTCGGTGAATGTTCCGTTAAGTTAGTTAATTATTTCTGTCTAGTTGCCAGGGATTTATAGGTTTTACCCCTCAAAGAAAGTGGAAGTTGCGCGACATTCACACGAGAACGAGTTTAAAGTGCTTGGTTTCTGGTTAGCTAAGAAAACCTGTTTGTTCTGGAGCGTTTCTGTTAATGCGCACCTGACTGTTTCATTGTTCTGCCGAGGGTGTGTTTCAGGGAATAAGGTGAGAACTGCCCTGACTGAGATTTAGAAGGGCATTTCAATATCCATGTGCAGGACTTTGAACTCATAGACCGTATAATTAGAATGACATTAAAAGTCAATGATTAAACAGATATTTTAGATGCTGATTTTGTTTTCTTCATTCTAGAGAATGACTGATGATTGAATATCTGTTGTACTGTGGAAAGATGAGAATCCTATCTTTTATGTGTGAACAAGGGTTCTTTTAAAGAAAATGTAACAATTATGCCTGTGAAACCTGCATCTAAATGTATGTTTCATTGGAGTTGTATTCAGGAGATGGTTTTTTCAGCAGTAGTTGGAGCATCAACCCTAAATAATTAACTATCTATGTGTGTTTACCAGATCAAAGATGTCGTTTCAAAAGATTTTCTTTTGTTAATACAGCCTCAATTTGATGAAAAGGGATTATTAAGCTTTGGAAGTTTTGACTTTCAATAAATAATTAGAACTCTCCGTTGTTCAGCTGTAGTAAGTTCAGAAGCTTTTCTCACTTTTTTCCCCAGAATGTGATGGAACAGTTCAACCCGGGACTCAGGAACCTGGTTAACCTGGGCAAGAGTTATGAGAAATCAGTTGCAGGTAATCAACACTTCGTTTATAATAATCTTGTCTGACCCTTCACAAAGTTGTTGAAGTATAGTATACACTACTGGACTTGCAGTTCCTGTACAAAAATGAGCCGTTCACTCTCTTACAGCAATGACTTTTGCTGGAAAGGCATATTTTGATGCTCTCTCAAAAATTGGGGAAAATGCTGCTGCATCGCCTGTTTCTAGAGAGCTGGGTAAGTGTCTCACTCTATGACTTTATCTGGCCATCGAAGATATGGATAAGTGTCTTTGCAATCATGGCAGCTGATTCATGGTTTTTGTGTCTTGAAAAATCTTGTTCCAGTTCAGCAATTTATCAAAGACATGTCCTTGTAACTGTTCCGCTACAGTATCAGCTGTATTTGTTTATCACCTGGGATAATAGCACAGTTTTATTGTGAAGGAGAGATACAATTATTTAACTTATATTCTGCTTCCTTTTGAAATTATCTAATGCTTAGGCAAAATCATCGCTTTCAATATTCACAAACATGGCGCTATATTGTGGTCAATTTGGTTTCCTTTCTTGTCTTCGATATTCCAAAACCATATAGTCAATGTATTGTGGTTAAAATTCATCTAGTTCAGCATCTAGCAATATTTTTTTGATCGCCTTTAACAAATTGCTCCATGGTTATTGGAGGAGGGTGTATTTCCTAGCCACGTTGACCTTAAAAATCACAATTTTTCATTTTTTGTTGGATTTTATCGGATACATAACCAAAGTCTTTGATCATTTTGAGCCAAAAATCCTCTGCTTTAAAGAGCTATGATAAAAGTAATCCTCAACTAATAAATTCAGGGAAAGTTTGATTCTGAGCTTATTTCCCAAAAGTCCCATATAATGGTTCCATAATAAAAAAATAAATACATTTTTTTTGCTTAGAAATAGATCGGAAGGGACCTTGTAAAACTTCTTTTTAATGGCAGGGTTCCTGTAAAGGACCAATTTTTTTTTTTACTTTTTATATTTATTTTGGAAATTTATACCTTATTGATATGACCATAGTCTGGACAGGAAATGGTTAACCGACTGGGTGGGGTCAGGAAAACACCTTCAAATTTGGGATTCGTGTTTAGGTGACTTCGTTACCCACTATATTTTTTTACAGCCAGCAAACACACAGAGAAATAGTTTGTCTACAAGATTTTCTACTCCTTTCAAACAAGCTTATAAATATAGATCTTGTTTAACCATATCATCAACTATAAAAAGATGAGTTTACAATATTAGGGTAACATGCAAGCACAGGGTTACTTTTGGATTGCTGGTTCAATGAAAAAGCTTTGTTTTGTCGACATATGATTGACACAAGTACATCACATGATTATCACCAAGAGCTCAATGCCTTCATGAAGGTTTCTGAATAGTTTTGAACAGATGTAGGTAGGACTTATGTGAACTAATGTCAAGTCATAGATGTACAGCACACATTTTAAAAAGATTATTACCTATCTTTGTAGTTCTTTATTTAGTTCATCTTGTTTCCTGTCGAGATGTGAAACTTACAGTTTGAGTTGAGTAACTGGAATTTAAGAAATGCATGGTTTGGTCACCACCCATTTCTCTAGCTGAAGGCTTTCAAATGAAGATGATAAGCAGTGAATTGAAATAAGACAGATGTTTGTTATCTTACGTGCGTAATGGAATGTTCTGGGAAGGAACTTCATCGATGCCTTGTTTGCTTTGTTTTATGGAAAATGTGATGTAAAGTGCATTCAGCAGCAATATGTTGATTTTCTTCATATTTGTCTCCTCTCGTTTTGAGACTTTAATGATGAGGGTATGCAGCTGTCATGCAGCGACGCTTTTAAAATTCTTTTATCCTTTTCGAGGACCATTAAGGCATCTCCTTGTGATTTACAGTTTAAAGTGCACTCTTATGTTTGAAAACTGTGATTATCCCCTTTGTTTTAATCGAGGCTCGAATAGGTCACAATTTCTGTAAAAGCATAATTCACTCACTGGTGCACTTTAATATTCCCAACCTACACAATGAAGATGTGTGTAGTTTGATTTACAGAGCTGTTACAATTATTCAAGTTCAAGGATTTATTCAAAACTTTGAAGTAACTCTAAACCTAGCACTATTACCATTGTATTGCATGTCATGCTGGAAATGCTTCCTGGCCACACCAATAAATGGTATGTTTGTGTTGCATAATGAGGCTTTTCCTGATCAATGGTAGTTTTTGATTGTATGAAGACTCTCTGTAATCATGGTATAATAATAAAAACTATGAATTAAGATACTTTTCAAGATGCTCTGTGATGCTTTAAATGCTTAGATCTGGGGAAAGCAAATAAAGTACATTCGACCCAGGCATATTCAAACTTTTAAAGATTATTTTTGCAGCTGCAGCCTTTATTCGTTTTTTTCTTTCATTTTAACAGATAGGACAGTAGAGAGTGACAGGAAGCAAGGCGGAGTGAGAATGGGGTGGGATGGGAAAGACGACAGGCTCGGGTCTTGAACCTGCGTCGCCCTACGCAACCACGCCTATATGTCCTGCGCACTATCCACTATACCACGGGCCAGGACGCATATTCAAACTTTTATTCGTCACATACAACTTTGTAGTGTAATACAGAAATTAAACGTAAATCAGAATATGTAGAAAGAATATAGTAACATGTGCATTATGGGAGATATAATTCTAAACAATTTCAGGGATTTAATTTAAAATTGTAAAAGTGTATAGATTTTTCATAAACCCTCATTGAGTTATTGCATCTCTGTCTTGGTCACAAATTACATGTGTTTTGACATGATGTGGTTGCACAACAAATGACCAGATGCCTAAAGTGTGGATTCATCCATTTAGATAGTTGAAGTCAGAAATTACAATAACTCAAATGGATATGAAAATTATTAAATTAAACAGAGTAACAAAAATCAAACGGAAACCGTATTAAATCAAACTGAAACGAGTAGCATTGTGATGGGATACCACCCATGCAAAAAATCTTCAAAATGCTTGACACTCTGTTCAGAAACAGCAATTGGGCATGTACAAAGACCAGTTGGAATCATCGGATCCATGCTGAGTGCCCCTATCTCCAGTTTCAATTACAACCATTGACCGTATACACCATGTGCAGAGTCTCAGTGACAGCATTCATTCAATGCCAACCATTGCCATCTTCCAAGTGCACAATTCAGATATCAGATATACATATACTTAAAGCCGACAATTTCGGGACGTGGGCTAATGAAGATACCTGAGTGGCTGAATAATAATAATAATATTAACTACTCCACATTTGAAACTTGAATGTTTCAATCTGTTGAAATTATATGTATATATTTTATGCTTATTAGAACTTTAAAAAAATCAAAGGTTTCAAGATGCATTATGGAGATAGGTGTGTTTAGCTGTAAAGTAGATTATTTTAACATGGACATCTATGGGTACTTGCACAGCCTCTGGTGGTCAGTCGATGAATTGCAGTTTACATCACTTCCTATTCCACATCAAAAGATGGAAAGCAGTGGTTTGCCCCTTGAGCACTATAGACTTCCAAACTTTGGTGGGGTGGTTGGTTTGCTTGAATATGAAGTTTTGTAGAGGGGGTGTTATTGTTTGGGGGTTTTTTTTCTTCAGGGGCTCGGCTTGGCCTTTTAATTCCAGGAAAGATAGAATAGTATGGGCATATGTTGTAGGAATCATATGGGATACTGATCAAACCCTTCCTGTTTTAACAGGATCGCACACTAATGCACAAAGCAAGGTTCATAAAGACATGGATGAGCAAGTTTAATGTCAAAGATTAAGATAAATTTGAGTTTACATAATTGACACGTGTAATTTGCAAAATGTTAGTTCACAGAAAAAATCTTATCATTTTCCCTGTAGAACATAACAAAAAATGATCCTGAAATGTGTGGGGATTTGAAAAAAATCAAACCATTCAACTAAATCATGGTAAAACTAATTTAAATAACAATTTGTCTTATGGAGGCTTCAGCTAAAAGCCTCACTTTGTGCTATCGGCATAATAGTTTATCATATAGACTTCACTGGTAAGTGATAATTGAAATCCATTTGAGCTTTTTTTCCCCACATGCAGCACCAGCAGCAATGACATTTAATCTATGTAAAGTTGCTTGCCTTTATGCCTCGTATCTATCTAGACTTGTGAAATTATATAGCACACTGAAAACAAATATTATATATTGTGATGCAATCTGCTGACCCTACTTTGCTAATAACGGCACTATGATGGTTAGCAGTGCTGATGGAAAGATGACTTGCTAAGAGTGTGGTTTGCTGTTTCTAGGTCAGTTATCAATCATTTTGAACTGGTTTTGACCTTGAAATTAAACATTAACTTAAAATTTGATTGTTTAGCACTAATGTTTTAATTATTTTACATTTATTTTCACAGGAGTTGTTATAATGGAAATTTCTGAAGTACACAAGAAGGTCCAGTTGGAGCTGGAGGAGTCTGTAAGTTTAAAACCCAACATCAGAAAGTGATAAATCCATTCGATAAATTCCCTTTCTGATATTCTCGTTGGCCTCACACCACAACATTATGATGCTCATATTCATCAAAATACAAACCTGTGAACAGTGAGTTCGATATTAATATGGTTTTGATGACCTGCAAATAATGACTAACTCATGTTTGGGTAAGGATATAAATAAAGATATACAGTGTGGAAGAGACTTGATCTCATTCATGAGGGAACATCCAGGAGGGGCGATACATTAAATCAGGTTAAATAGCAAAATTTATCCATTTATAGTCAAAAATGTAATCACAAGATCCAGAGAACACAGAGATTTCTGAATGCTTGTGGTCACTTGCTTTTGACTAATTATGTTATGTACTATTATGTACTAATTATGTTAAAAATAATTTTCTACGCTGCACCAGACAATATCTCAACCCACACTATTCTGCCGAGACACACTGGTTGAAAAAACCCCATATTTCAATAATAACATGCTTTATTCTGCGGACTGAGCTGAACTTCCATCCCCCCACCCCTGTTTGGGACTATGTTCTTTACTTGTATACAGGATGGTGTGTAAAACTGCTGTACCACAAAAAAGATGTTGAAACACTAAAAAATAAATGATTGAGTGTATGAAAGAGTATATCTGTTCTTATTTGCTATGGTGATGGACAGGTTGACAGATGAGGTCAGGCAGGAATCTCCGTGGACAATGATGTTTGCAGATGACATTGTGATCTGTAGTGAGAGCAGAGAGCAGGTGGAGGAACACCTGGAAAGTTGGAGGTCCGCTCTAGAAAGAAGAGGAATGAAAGTCAGTCGCAGCAAGACAGAATACATGTGTTTGAACGAGAGGGAGGGAAATAGAACAGTGAGGTTACAGGGGGCTGAGGTCAAGAAGGTGCAGGAGTTTAGGTATTTGGGGTCAACAGTCCAGTGTGACGGGGAGTGTGGAAAAGAAGTGAAGAGGCGAGTGCAGGCAGGTTGGAGTGGATGGAGAAAAGTGTCAGGGGTGTTGTGTGACAGAAGAGTGTCAGCAAGAATCAAAGGAAAGGTGTACAGAACAGTAGTGAGACCAGCTATGATGTATGGGTTGAAGACTGTGGCAGTGAGGAAGAGACAAGAGACAGAGATGGAAGTAGCAGAGATGAGGATGTTGAGGTTCAGTTTAGGAGTGACGAGGATGGACAAGATTAGGAACGAGCACATCAGAGGGACAGCTCAGGTTGGTTGTTTTGGAGACAATGTCAGAGAGGCCAGATTGAGATGGTTAGGACATGTGCAGAGGAGGGATAGTGGTTATATCGGTAGAAGGATGTTGGAGATGGAGATGCCAGGCAAGAGGTCAAGAGGAAGACCAAAGACGAGATATATGGATGTGCTGAGAGAGGACATGAAGTTAGTTGGTGCAAGAGTAGAGGATACTGAGTCATATATTTATGACCAAACGATAGTTTGTTGTAGTTTCTCAACTCATGCATAATCAAAAATGAATCGTGTTGAATCATGAGGAAATGTTGATACCCGTGAGCAACTTTGTTGTTACAGTTCAAGAAGTTCCATGGGGTGCTCATCACAGAGCTAGAAAAGAAAACAGAAATGGACATCAAGTACATGAATGTAAGGATTGAATCCTGCGGTTTGCATTTGCCAGCTGATGTAGGAGCTTTCATGGAAGGTCTTTCTTTGTGTTCTTTCCAGGCCACTTTTAAAAGATACCAGACAGAACACAAGCTGAAGCAAGACTTCCTTGATAAGTCACAGTCTGACCTGAAGAAACTGCGCAGAAAAAGTCAAGGAAAGCATTCATCCAAGTATGAGATCAAAGAAAATGAGGTGAGAGATGAAAGGCTGGTTAAGAGTGTTTTATTTGTAGTAGTTATGCTTGAGTGTTAATTTTCTTAATGTTACTGTGTCATGCTCAGCTCACCTTCTTCTGAATATTTCCATCTGTGGCATATTACACATTTTGACATTAAGCTGATTTGCCTAAAATACAAGTGTTCAAAGATTGCTCTGGTCTCATGCCTGGATGCACATCTTCTTCAGTAGTGTGGGCCTCCTGATCAGACTTCTCAAAATAATTTACATGCTCTATATTCTGATTCTGCATATCATGTAAACAGCAATGATGAATTTATGACGAACACCTCTATTTGTGGATTTAAAAAAATTCTTGATTCAACACTGATAGATTTTCTCAACATAAAACAAGACTTCCATTATGAGGTCTGATATTAGGTTGCTTGAGGCAGAAATTTGATTGAGGGGTAGATTTACTGCAAACACATACCGGTAAATGTGAGGAGCCAATGCAGCAACAAATGTTTTTTTTTTGTTTTATTTGTTGTGTTATGTGGTCTTTTGTGTTTTGTTTAGTTTTGTGGTAATTTTATTCAATCAAAGTAGTCAATAATTGATTACAAATATTGTGAACCCAGCTAGGGAATCAAGCTCTTTTAAAAAGGCTCATAATTTTGTAATTTCCTTTACTAAAATGTTTTATATAAAAAGGAGACCTCCAACCTGTGAAGTTCCCAGACCAACAGAAAAAAACTGTCTATCTAGTTTATACTACTTTATCGGAGGGATACACCAGGCGTCCCTAATGGATACGTGAGCCACCTCAGCCTGCTTTTGTTCTATTCCAAACCCCCTGCAGCTCACTGTATTAGATATCGTTTACTTTTCTTGGTCAAGTTAGTTCATAAAAGTCTAGAACAAAGGCATGCATTACAATAAATGAAGCCATTCCACCAATTACAGATATTTAATGTTCTCAGGCCTGAACTGCTCCACCACTTCAATTCAAAATGATTTATTTTTCCCAGATAAACTTCTGGTTCATGATTCTTTTAGCAATAATTGGAATGTAATTGAAATGTAATTTTGATCAAGACCTGGAAAAGTTATTTTCATTCCTCTGTGAAATTTCATATGATGTTGAAGTCCCTGAATTTCTTGTCCAGGCTTGAACTGTAAATGAAGAATCTGCAAGTAACTCCAAGGAAACAAGCAATGTTCATGGTCACTATGACAACTTGAGCGGATCTATAACAGCAAGAGGGAATCCTGTGAAGATGAGCAGAGCTCTGTGTCTGGTCTCGTTTTCACAGGCCTGCTGGGAAACAGATCTCTTCTCTAAGAGCAGTGAATCCTCAAGTTACTGAACAATTATTTAACATAAGGAACTTCAATATGTTTATTTGTGTTTCCAATTTCTCCCTAAAACTATTTAAAGGAAGTGTTCTTACTATCTTTATCATTTATAGTGCGTGCAGACCATCTCTTCCCGGCAGACGGACATGCAGAGGTTTATTGCAGACGGATGTAAGGAGGCTCTGTTAGAAGAGAAACGGAGATTCTGTTTCCTTGTGGAAAAGCACTGTGCCCTCTCCTATCAACTAGCAACATTCCATGACAAGGTAACCCACCGAAACAGAGCAGTGTGGCATTTTAAGCATCTTTTATTCAAAGCACATATTTCTTATCAAGATTTTCTCTATTGTTCAGGATGTTATGGGAGAAACTTTTCATAAACTCTGTATTGCTCAACTTTTATTGCTCGTATCTAAAAAAAATTTAGTATCTCGAAGCAAAAAATTTCCAGCGAGACCTTTCATATCTCGAACATTTTGTAACTCGAAGCATTCATATGTCGGGGTACCACTGTATTAATGAATATTTTAAAAACATTTATGTCTTAAATACATCCTGGTCTTTTATAATGTTTGTTCACTAATGAACACAGATGCATTCAAACATTGATACATTTAAATTAAATTCTAAGAATCACTGAAAACAGAAGTAATGAATGTTCCGTTTTTCATTACATTAAATATTTTTAAATATATTACAAGACCTTTTGTAAACTACAAATGTTTGTGTCACACATTACAGACATGGTTACTGTAGTTACAGGTTATTACAAGCAGCTGATTAATGAATCTATCCATGTGAAAATCTGATCAGTTTTAATTTTGAATAGGACTTTTTGTGATATTTTTTTCCATTTTATATCAAACTTAATGTTATTATAAATTCCCATGGAAACTTTCCGGAAACTTTCTGTAAGTTTACCAGAAATGTTCAGCCTCTTTGGAACCCTAGTGGCAATGCTTGATCTTTTTAATACAGCCCTAGCTGTTATATTTTCTCATTATATTACAGTATTAAATAAATTTTTTTAACTGCAAAAAGTTAAAATATAGTATAAAATCGAGAACAAACTGTTGTTTGTTTTATAACAAAATCAAAAGTGAACAAAATAAAAATAAAAAAACTTAAGTCTCCCAAAAAGCAAAGATGTGGTCAAAACAATGTGAAAGCTACACTGCAACAATTTTAACTGTGTTAAACTTGAAATTGAAAGTTTACCTGCTGTCTTAAAAACTCAATTTGAGGTTATCTTTGTTCCAACTTGGAAATAAAAGTCTGTTGTACTACATTGCTGTAGTTTTCTTAACATAGTTTTTTAAGTTGTCAAAGTTGATTTGACTTTATCAGTTGCTATATCAATTTGATATTTTGAGTTAATACAAAATGTCTTACACATTATCCGTGTACAAAAATAGTTAATTACTCACAATTTCAACATATTTAATAGTAACGGTAAATGAATAACATTTTGTAAAATAGTAAAAACACCACCAAACTACAACAACTGTTGGTCAAAAGTCTAACACATGCAGCATAACGTTCCAGATTACTGACACATGTCACAATTCCTTAATGACGTTCAATTAAGATATTCACTCTCAAATGTCCTGATGACGTCACGGGTGCTATCCATCAAATGACTTAAAATGACTTGCTTTTACGCTTTTTCCCACCTGATTTTTTTTTTCAGCGTGTGAAATTTTAAATGTGTAAAACAAAGTTCAAAAACTTGTCTGAGCTCTTTGTGATAACAAGACATTGCAAGTGAACACAATGAAATGAGGCTGCAATGTTTTGCAAAAAAATTTGTATAAAAATGAATAAAAAAAAACAGATGAACCTCTCCTAAACTGTATACCAGAACTTTGAAAAACACAAGCCATATCACAGGTCCTGTGCCTATACAGGAGATGGAAGTACAAGTATGCTTTTCAGAACTACCGGTAGATGGCACTCATGGCACCGATTTTTATTTTATTTTATTTTATTTTATTTTTATTTTTTTGGGTTTGTTTAATGAAAACCGATGGTAAATGAAACTGAAAGAGAATCACGTATTTTCTTTCATTTTAATTGCATTTCATTTTAAGCAAATGTGAACCTAGCAAATGCATCATAACCCTTTTAATGATTGATTGAATCTGAAAATATCAAAACTAATGACCTTTTTGAAAACAACACATTACATTTGAAGTCATAATCGTTGTGGTTGACAAACGCACCGGTGCATGCAGACAGAGACTTTTAAGGCTTAAAACAAAACCAAATTAGTCCTTAAAACTTGTACATTAGCTTCATGTCAGTGGTCATCATTACATTATTTAGGGATGGGGTTAGTAACTGTATTTAATGTAAATGAAATAAATAGAACCATTCTTTTTTTGATAAATGTTTGTTTTCTCAACAGGCCAAAGAGATGCTTACTGTCAAACTTTCTAATTGGCAAGATAAGTGTACTGATGCCAGCAGAGTGCCAGACACCATAGTATCCATGATTGAGGGCCTGCGGACTCCGATGTCAGTCATCCCAGAGTCCTCACCTACACTGGAGCACAGAGACCGGGTGGGTTTTAACAACCTGCATGTACAACCTGACGCACATAGAGCCCTTTATTACCCTAAAAGTGTACGTTCAGCCGAAGATGATGTTGCACTCAACCTCTTTTTCAGTAAATATTTAGTGTAATATATATATATATATATATATATATATATATATATATATATATATATATATATATATATATATATATATATATATATACCTATACCTGAAAATTTAAATGTAAGTTATCTACTTTCAGGTTTAAAGTCATCCTACAAAAACAAGCCTTCATCTTGCAGATCTATAGAAATATTTGCATGTTAACATTAAACTGATGACACATGAGTTTGATTTGTTTGTATACAAAGTATTTCCAAGTTTGAAAGAAAATATAATCCCCGGGAAAGAGACAAAAAACATTTGTTCACAAAGAAATTATCTTCAAATTGGGTTTATTTTGACAGAGAGAGAATAACAAACAGTGCATTTGTTTGCTCGACTGGTACAGTGGGAAGTGAGAAGGACACATACGAAGATAATCAGTGCCAGAGTTAAATATCACAATCTTACTGGTTCTTTCAATAACATAAATCAATTCTTTTTAACATAAATCAAGCCTTAATGTTGCTTCTATTTTCTAAAAATTGCTTTCTGAAAGGGGAACTTTTTATACAGCCAGGATTTTTTGCTCTTACCAGTATTATGATGAAAACACATATAAAGTTGCGTCATGCTCTCAGATTCTGATTCTGTTTTCATTAATAAGGCTATAGTTTCTGCACAAGTGAACTCTGTGAATCACAAATACGCAAACTCTATGAATATGTTAGTGTTTTTCCTCAAGTCTCAACATTGTCTTCTTTTTCTTCCCCAGACCAATTCTGGATCTATTGTCCCTCCTCCGGCTCCATCACTGAAGGCGCACACCAGCCCCCTGGCCAGCATGTTCTCCCAGGAAGTTCCCAAAAGCCCCATCACATCAGAACATTACTCAGGCAAGTGGACCGCTCAATCTAATCAGACCTCATCCCCTCCATAATCAAGCTATGAGTTTTTTTTTATTTATTATAAGGCCCTCACAGAAATGCACATTTGATTACTAATTTATCTGATTGATTCGATGAAATGTAAATAGTGCATTGATTTTAGCTTGTTTTGAAATCAACAGATCAAGATAGTCTCGATGAAAATGGGCTGTCTAGGTCCACATCTATGTCTAGTGGCATAGACATGGCAAAGAAGACCAGGGTACAGACTATCTTCCCACACACAGCAGGAAATAATGAGACACTGTTGAGCTTTGATGATGGAGACATCATTACACTGCTTGTCCAGGAAGAGAGGGATGGATGGCTCTATGGAGAGCTGGAACATACAGGACAGTGAGTCAACCTCTTCCAAATTTTTGTTTATTTTTTTAGGATACAAGATACATTTATCAAAAAAAAAAAGTCATTAATGTGTATAACATATTTACTTTGGGGGCGACACGTCGGCCTTGTCGCTTTAAAGCTCGCCGGTGACTTCCCTGGAAAGAGTTTGCATTTTCTCCTTTTGCTTGAGTGGGTTTCCCCCGGGTACTCCAAGAATCCCAAAAACATGCGGCAGGTTATTGAATAATCTAAATTCCCCTTAGTTGTGAATGTGTGTGTTGCCCTGTGATGGACTGGCGACCTGTTGATATCCATCAACCTGGGGCTCCATCCAAAAAGTTGGGATCATCTGATTTTTAAGTCTGACGTCATGCAGCACTTCCGGGTCCTGGTTCTCCACTCTCTCATTGACAGACAGTGGTAAAAAGTGCTGAGTCTTTGATCATTATTACACTAAAAACGCTGGAAATCCGTTATTAAACCAATGGAAACTTTGTGTAGATTACCAATAAAGGGAAATGTAGCGCAAGTTAAAGGGGAGAAACCAGTGTGTAACAATGGTGTTTTAATGGTGTTATAAACATTTTTAGGACACCTTGACACCAACCTTTATTATGACACATTATTGGTAATCTACACAAATTTGTTTGATTCAAAACTGATTTAAAGTGTTTTGGTATAATAATGATCAAAGTTTAAGCCCCTTCTACAATTGTTTGTCAATGGGAAGAGTGGAGAGCCAGGACCCGGAAGTGCAGCGCAAAAGATTGTCACAAAGTAAACATTTTGCAATCAAATGAGTGGGTAAAATATACCTTCCTTCTGCCAGGGAATTGACGATGACTCAAAACACACAACCAAGGCAGCAAAGTAATGGCTCAAGAAAAGCTAATTAAGACCCTGAAGAGGTTTAATCCTGTCGAAAGTCTACAGAGGTAGCTGAGGGTTTGCATTTCCAGATATCAGTCTCAAAGCTCGACTTGGAGAGGATTGGAAAACTGGAGTCTAGCTCCCTTCCAAAAAAAAGTAGTCTATAAACGCTGTGATTCATCTCAATCATTTTGCAAGGGGGTCAAATCCTTTTTTCACTCCTATAAGTGAAAATCAGTTTATAATGCTTGCCAGTCAAATACTGGCAAGGTTCGTCTTTAAGACAGGCTTGCAAAAAATTTGCACCACATGTTAAGTTCTCCAACTATATTTAGGAACACTGCAGTACATTTAATCAGTGCTTCACTTTGATTATTTTCCTTCAAAGCATTGACTGCATATTATACGGCGTCAGTGACTTCACTTATTGTTTTCTGGCAAAGTGAAATGTGGCTCAAAGTGGGCGTTTCCAGCATACGACATTCTAAAACCACACGCCCAAAAAAAGAAACAGACAGTAAAAAAAAAAGAGCCATTAGCTCTAAAGACTAGTTTTATACTTTTGTGATAGAGACTTTTCCTAAAATTTGGTGAGGCTTAAATGGCAGGAGTTTTGGATATTATTTGTATAGTCTTTGTATATAGTCTTTGAAAATCTTTACTTTATTAGTCAATCATAACCTGTCCATTCGTATTTATTGTAAAATCATGCTATATAAGCAGGTTTATTATTATGAAGTATTGTAATTGTTGGTTTTCATATTTCTGTTGAACAATAGTAAAGCTACAATTGTTGAGCCTCATCATCGTCATTATGATTTACAGGTAACCATTTGTCAATCACAGCCGATGAAAACAGCTTGCGTTGTTTTCGCTCTTCACATTCACGCACATCTTTAACTCTGATATTTTAATGAGCATTTCTGTCCCTGACTAGCTGTGCTTTTGCAGAGGTCTAAGGTTGCCAAATTTCCATCGCTAGCTATTAGGCTGCGAGCACTGTTTAGAGAAGAGAGAATATCTTGATGCAGCATCACACTCTTGTAGGCTCAGTTCAGTTATCCTCAGTTGGCGCTGTGACAGTTCCTAAGCAACCAAAGCCAAAAGTACTCTTCAGACTACGTGGTTTTCATTTGTGCCACTCCAGGGGTATTTGATTAGTCATAAACCAGCATTGAGCAAAGATCACCGTTAATGCACACCAGGAGCTGTACCCATCGGATTGTTTTTTAGCACATCATATGTACATTAGAGCTATTTTTCTGTTTATTCTAGACGGGGCTGGTTTCCCTCTTCTTATTGCCGGACCTACACTGAGCCGGTCCTTCCAAACAGGTATGTGTTGTGTTTAGAAGCAGAATAATGTATTAATCCCTGAACAAGATCTGAGTGACATCTGCTTATGTTCATTGATGAGCAGATTGGAGAGCCCGATGCAGAGCCTGAGTGAGACGGATCATCCAGAGCAACTGGAGGAAGACGAGGAGGTGGAGGAACCCATGTTGCTGCCCCCGCCTGATTATAGTGACTCATACAGGGACAGACCCATCAAGCCCTCCACCCCCTCTCCACAGAGCACGGTAAACAACCGCTAAGTGCAAAGTTAGTTGGAAAAAGCAGCCGAGAGTTTCTGGACATGCTCTCCTTCTCTGGCTGGGAAACTCTTATGGGTGAAAAAGAAAAAAGGGATTCTTATTTACTCTCTGATCTCTTGAGTTTATTTAGAAAGCTGCGTCATACTGACTGTGAACAAGAGTTTTAGAGCGTGTCTAACAGTACTTGCACAATAGAGTTCATGGCGTGTGACATACAATATGTATTTACTGATTGATATGAAGTCTGTCACATATCTGTGAAAGTGGTTTTATTTTAGAGAGTGAACACCATTAATAAAGAGTATATCATTTGCTTAACTGGTCTTAAATCAAGGTTTCAAGCTCTATCGCAAAATGGAGATTCTATGTGGTAGAATAGACATAAATCTAGATTCTTGTAAAGAGATTTTATGGTATCCACTTGAATCAGGATTGTGTCATTGTCTTATCATGCGTACATGTACATTTTTGTCTTATATTTTATAATATTTTACCCAAGACAGTGTACAGTTTCTCAAGCAGCCTTCAAATTTTGTGTGCTTTTATTTTTAGAAGAAAGTCGCTAGTTATACTGGAGTATTTGCAGTTATGTTTTTCTGTGCATGAATGATGACACGCACATGCTTGACTTTGTCACAATGATTCTGAAACCCTCATCTTTTATGGTACAGAAAAGACATTTAGAGCAGGATTTTTGTGTACTCAAAATGTTATTTTTTAAATAAAGCAAATTGCCTAGATTTGGTTATCGCCTCTTTTTCTGTGCAGTCAGGAGTGTGGCTTTAGAAATCAGTGATTCAGAGAGCAGTTATGGCTGCCATGTTTTCTCATTTTGGTAATCTTAATAGAAGTGCCAGGTATATGTAAGTGCCAGGAGTTGTGGAGGGAAGAAATATTTGATCCCACGCTAAATGCATGTGTTTGTTTTTGAGCCACTGTTTTTTTGCTTTGGCTGTATGTTTTGGATCATTGTCCTACTGGAATACCCATTTTTGATGCCCTGGTTGAAGGAAGAAGGTTTTCTGCCTTTTATTTCAGCATGTACCTCTCTCTCTATCAGCCCATTGTGGTGTGATTTCCCTTTCCACAAATTAGGGTCTTGCACGTGGAGCCCTGGGTTCATGAGATTGACCATTTTTACATGAGATTTTGTTTGTTCTGGTAAATCTAAACCGTTGTTGTCTCCTCAACAAAATGCTTGTGGTTTGACTTGTAGTCTACAATCGTGTTCTTGACATCTTTCGATGGTTCTTAGCCGTATTGAAGATTTTTTTGTGACTTAATTGTTTTCTGCTGTGGACTGGTATCAAGCTGATATGCTGCCAAATATACCCCGGAGCCAGAAATTTGGCTGTTAGGGGTCAACATTTTGTCCAATTTTAAGAAATGCAATTTTAAATGTTTTTGTTTACCTTTATTGCTCCGTAGGACAGTATTTAGACAGGAAGAGACTTGAGAGAGAGAAGAGTAGGTTCTTTAATTTTGATTGAAAGGACCAGCAAGATTGTGATTTTGTGTCGTTCTCACCACCCATTGTACCACTTGAGCAAACAAATGCATTGTTTGTTGTTATTCTCTCTCTCTCAAAATAAACCCATCATTAAATTAACATATTGATAATTTCTTTGTGAACAAGTGTTCAGTAACTGAATCCAATACTACTTTTCCCCTCTGTACTTTCTAAAGTGAAAGCACGCTACAGAACGTTTGCCAGATCACATTTGTTGAATTATGTTGACTAGTTTCTTCGAAAAAAAACAAAAAAATCACTGGGCTTCTGGAAAACAAAAAATGCTATTAATTGATATGAATTACAACACTTAATGTGATTTCTGATCTGCTTCTGTTGCCACGCACCTGCAATAATTTAACCTTTGTTCATTGCCAGGGGGCCTAGGGAGGGGTAGGTGAATGCTCTGAATGACGATCTTTGTGACAAATAAAAAGACATCTGAAAAATGCTCCCTACCTGGTTTTCTCATTTTGATGGATCGTGTATGGAGACTATTAGAACTACACTAGATCATGCCAGCATGTCAAACTGTATCTGAGGATCTGCATCCCTCTCCAGACCTCAAGCTTCATGAGTGACCTCGGGGCACTTCAGTCAAACGGATGACTTTGATTTTATGAAGTTGAGCTGTTCTAGCAGATTTTACAAACTTAAATCTGTTCTTGTGCATTCACCAAAAAGTGTGTAAGTCTATGGACATGATGGCAGTGAAATCACCATTGGGGACCAATGCAATTGGAGCCTTAAACGGAGTGTAGTCAATCATGCAAGTGCATCACTACCAGGTTAATCGTAATTGGCAAAAGGATGACTGAGACGAAGCCTGAGAGCTCACCTGTTTGTACCAGGATTTTAACATGTTCGATCTTCTGTAAAGATGAGCTTTATCATTTTCTATACATTGAAATATGAGCTCACTTCTATCATCAGCCTCAAGTGGCCGGATTATGAATTGCAGTTTGTCACACCTGTTACATATCCAGAAACGGAGTAGGAGGTAGCAGCTTGACTGTAAGGATAAGGATTTTGATGGCAATTATGAACAGCCCCAACAACATCAGATCTGTCTAGACTGGTGGAAAACACTTATGAACAATTAATGAAGTTCGATGGTTCGAAGTTCTTACATTATACTTCTTCATTATACTTCATTACTATCTTACTTATATTAAATAAGTATGTTGGACGGACGCCTTGTTTTAAACGCCAAAAAGCAGACTGAATAATTAAATAACAATGTACTTGCACGCTATATGATGCTAGAATTCAACAGAAGAAACAAATAAAACTAATGAAAAACATAAAAGTATTCTAAACGCAAGTATTTTACAACACTATTCGTTTGAAACTGGGTGTAACGATACCTATATTGGGTGTAACGAAAACGATATTTTCAAAACTTTCATCCAAAATATTGAAACTATCAACCGTCATTGGAAAAAAGTACATTTTTAAAGTTTTGAGACCACAAAGCTAAGAAGGCTAGGGTCTAGTTTGATTTCAATGAGAGCATTTCATACCGTCATCCACTAAGGGGGGCAGTGTTGATGTTTGCATTAGGTCATGTTTTTTTACTCTAGGTCTTTTAAAATGACCAAGTCAAAGTGATCTACCCGCTACAAAAATGTAAAACATCAATCAACAAACAATTATTTTCAACTTTATTGAGAATTGACAAAACACACATAATAATTAATTATTTAATTTTTTTTGTAATAACGTGAGTTTAATTTGATGACTTGCACTGAATTGAATCATTAGAACAGTTGTGTGTGACCTGAATTGATGGTAATAGAGTGATTTTTATGGGAGCAATTGAGCTTTGATCCAAATAATCAAGAATAAAAATGATGCTCTAGTATATTTTTCAAATTTTTTTTATTGAAACTGAGTTGTGCAGTACAATATGCAGGTGAGGAGTGGCGTGTTGCTTGATTTTGGTTCAGAGCAATTTAGAATGAAGTTATGAAGCATATTCTGGGTAAAACATATTTTGGATCTGGTAATTTGCAGACGGTCCCTAAGCGATTCCATGTCAGCGGGTTGCTCATAGACGGTAATGTGTTTCTGCGAATGCCGAGGGAAACTTGTTTTGATAAAAAAAAAAACGTTTTGTAGTTTGTCCGCTAGATAACACAGATTAAAAATAGGTATTATTTGTTTACTAAGAACATTCTGGTCTCGAGCTATTGAGCAGAGAAAACCGAATCTGTGAATCTGCAGCTAACTTTACTGAACTGTGACTGGATGGATGATCGGCTGATATTGATTAAATTTCACGCAGCGATCGACCGGTAGCACCTCCGATCACAATCGACGTAATGAGCACCCCTGCTCTAGCTGATGAAGAGAGATAATTTTATAATCTTTCTAGTTTAAAATGTGAATAAAAGAAAATTGTCTCCTAGTTAATATTACATAAAACAAGAAGACAAGGTAAAGAAGTTTCAGAAGTGACTGGAATCATAATTACTTCAGCTTCTGGACGAGCTGCTCCCAGTAGCTCCATAATTTTATATTGTGATAGATTGATCCACAAGATATTTTTACACCCTTACTGTTCAGTTATCTATTGTACAATAGCTCAAATTAAAACAGGTATGCCTTACAATGTACTACACTTCTAAACTTCAATTTTTCTTATAATACTGTCGGACTCATTTTATGAGGCCATAAAATTATCTAGCTGATTTACTTTCAATAAGAGTTTGTGAAAATGTATTTTAATTTAGACACAGACACAGAGCTGACAGCTGTACCTGATGCTTTTAGTCTTTTTCATTCGGCAGAAATAATCCAAAATAGATTTGTCCATGTTGCAGTTCTAATTAGAGAGAGGCTAATGTCTCCCTCTTGTACAGAGCCACGCCCCCACATGACACAATACGGACTAAATAAATTCAGAAAAACTATCCTCACTCGTTATTTCTTTAAATCAACTATTTCTATAACTTTGTGTCTTTTCCAAATTTGTTCCAGTTGCCAGCTGCATTTTGGAAAAGAAATTACTACCGTGGCCAATGCTTAGGATTTGAATAATTTTGGGTTGATTTTTCTGTATTCCATTTTTGAACCTTAGGATCTTCCTGGTCCATGCCTCCTTGATCAATAAATCTTGCCTGTTGTTTACAGTTCATGTTCTCTTGAAATGCTCGTGTTTGGATTGTCAACACGGTGAAAGCAAGCATTACGAGATGATCGAGATTCTTGACTCGTATGATGAGGTCACAGGACATAGTGATTGTTCCATTGCTTAGCAGGCGAGTGAACTGACAGAATTATGTGCTGACATGCTCATGAAACCAGTCTGACAGGGAAACGTCCCCTTTGTACTTAAAGGCCTGAAGTATGGTGTTATTGCTGATCGCTTCACATTGTTGTTTTGTGTTTGCATCAGGTGTCTTTGGCAAATGGCCACTCAACGCCAGATTTTCTTGGGTGAGTATCTTTCAACGCAATGTAACACTTTCCTAGTGCAAACAAACCTACTCTCTGCAATCGTCCTCTTCAGGGGTGGGAATCCGTTTGCCACAGTCAAGCTCCGACCCACCATCACAAATGACAGATCTGCCCCAGTCATATGATGAGAAGCATTCGGCCCTGCCCTGACGCAAAGCTGTGCCTCCAAGATGTGCCAAACGAAAGTGTTCTGTTACAGCATTAAACAACTCAGACCAGCTCAAAAACAGGAGGCTTTATTTATGAATGGATTTTAGTTCAGTTATTTTATGTTGTAGCCAAGAAAAGGCACAGCACCAACAGCCTCTTGAATCAAAGTTTTCTGACCATATTGGTCCCAAACAACTGAAATCGTATATTTTTGTGTTTTGTACGTAGAAACCAGATCAACTTGTTAGTGAAGTAATGTGAGGTTTGTCTTTTCCAGTTATTATTCATTTTAGTTTGTTCTTAAGTACAATTCAGTTTCATTGGTTTGTAAGCACAGCTGTTCAGTAACCACACGTTTTTATGTTTGAATTTGTACAAATTTACTTAAATTGTTTCTCATGCTAGAAGTGAGAGTAATGTGTGGTGATGACATTCCTTGTTTGTATTGCCTTGAGCTGGACGTCTCCGACCCATGAACATTCTTTACTACAAACACTTTGATCCTTAAGAAAAACTGATATTTTTACGGTGTCTTGTAAGGTTGGGTACATGCTAACCCTTTCCAACCTTGATGTGTTGTTGGGTAAATGGTCTTTCAGAGCGTTTTCTTGTAATGTTGCAATATTGATTAATTGCTCCATTTCATTGTTTTGAAATAAAGATCTATATTTATGTCAAAATATAGTGTTATTGTTTTGTGACTTAGCCTTTCACTGACCCAATCTCCTAGATAATGGTTTTCCTTATTTTCACGTTCGATTCTAAAACTCTTTGTTTGTAATTGTAACTGCTAAGTGTTCATGAGTGGTTCAGTTTGGTTATCTAAACAATTTTGTAAATTGTTACTCATCTCAGTGTCTGGCATCCTTGGTGATAATATCTCTGGCACATTTTCTTTTTGCTGTAGTAAAACCGTTTTTAAAAGACTACAATAGTTGTGTTAAAATAAACTTTGATCCTGACAATTGGAAATATTTACAGTTTAACAACACAACATAACGTTGTGAGTAACTTTAGCCATTCATTCAAACCTAAGGAATTCATTCGTTTATCTGCTTTCGGGGTCATGGTGGTCTGTTGGTTCTCCAGCTCACTTCGGGTAAGAGGAAGGGGTACAGCCTGGACAGGTCGCCAGTTCATCACAGGGCAACATTCACTCACACTATCACAACTAAGGGGACTTTCGATTATTCAATTGACCTTACCTTGGAATGTGGGGTACACTGGATTGGAATATACGCAGAGGTTTTTTTTAGAGGTGAGTGAATACATTTGATTACTGTTATCTGGATTATTACATTGCTAAAGAATGAAAAGCTGATTGAACGTTGAGCTGGCTTATAATAAGATGTTTGCAGTGCGTTATATTCATCAAACACAGTAGATGTGAGTTGATGAAACACTTCTGAAGGTACAAGATGACCACATAGCGCTTCATCAGATTAATTATCGTGTCAACGTTGTCTTTTGTACTGCGCATGAAAGAGAAATCCTAGTATAGAACGACATAAGTAGTACCAAAGTTTGACGAGTTTAAAATGAATAACTGGCGCCCCCTGGAGGACTAGATAAATACTCAATTCGACACACACGATGCTAACCACTTCCTGTTTGGGATCCATGGGAGCTTGGCAAATCACTGACAGGTCAAACACACTGAACGATGACAAGATAAACCCTTTTGGTTCCACCCTGACGTAAACACGGTATGTTTGACTGGCCAGGGGCTGAATGTTTGAGCAAATATGAAGAGGGGGCATTTGCAACGATGACGGTTGCCCTTGTTGTCATGTACGTGCAGATCGAAGAGGTGTAACGTTAACTAGATGCCACTGCGGAACACTGCCAGGTGCTGCCAATCATTCTGCAATGTTTGTGGTTTTACCGCGTCCATACATTACTTTTACTTTCGCAGAGAATGTACTTTCAAATCTATTGGTTTATCTCCGAAGTGCTCTCATTACAGGTGTATGTGACTGCGTGAACGTCATCCGCATCAAGAGCTAAACAACAATATAAAGCTACATTATATATCATCAGGCAATTGTTTATGGTTTATTGTGTATATCTTTAAACTTCATTAACAATTAAGTACACAGTTCTTTTTTTTTACTTTAATGTATTTAGTGAATTAAATAATTGAATATAAGATACCAGTCTTACTTTGTTCGTGGTGCCTTCCTGTTGTCGTCGGTGGTCTCGTCGTTATTAGAGCCATAACATTACAGAATGGTGACACAGTCATTGGCAACAGTTGTGCTAATAAGTTTACCCACCCAGGCAAATTTTCTGCTTTCTTGGTAATTTTTCAGAAAATATGAAAGGTAACAAAACGAAAAAAAATTTCCCACTCACATTTCTAATGGTGTGGTGATGCGAAGTATTGTCAAAGTGTTTACTCTTTTTAAATCATAAGACAACAGAAACCTTCCAAATCACCCTGATCAAAAGTCTGCATACCCTGGTTATTTTGCACTGATAACATGCACTAAAACTGAGGAATTCACTGGAAAGGTCATTGGACTGTACAAAACCTACTTACACTATGCTAAACAGCTCAGAGACTTCTAGAAAAGTTATTTGGAGCTAATAATAACTTTTTGGCCACAACCATAGCCGGAAGACCAATCCCCACTGTGCAACACTGATGTTGTGAGGGATGTGTGAGTTCAAAAGACACAGGAAAATTGATGGGAAGATGACAGCAGCATTAATCAAGAAATATTGAAGCGGGCCAATACAAAATATTATTTTGTAAAGTTTTTGTTGTCATTTTGATATAAACAGAGTAAACACCGGTTTTTGACAATAAATGGCTTCACCCAACCTGTAATTCTGAACTGTAAAAAAAATTATTCTGTCGTCAATCATATTTGCTGACAAATGGCCAAGAAATCTAAATTTGCCTAAGTGTGTGATAAAGAGCAAAATCAAATGCCTTTTTAGGAAGCAAAATTAACCTTTTTAGGGTGCAAAACAAATTTGGCAGGTACATGAAAGCTGTAGGTGAAAAATACACTTGGTGTACTTTTTATAATCTACACCAGTGTTTCTCAACCAGTGTGCAGTGAGATATTGCCTGATGCGGCAGACAATATTATAAGTCTAAATAGTCATTGGTCAAAATGCTTTTTCTGTGTGTTTATATGATTTTTTAATTATGACACTCAATGATAACAACTTTATTTTAACATTTTTCTTGTGGTGTGACTTTTTTTTTTCCTGTTCAATAAAATGTGCCTTGCTGCGAAAAAGCTTGAAAAACGCTTCTCAATTATGCAAAACATTCAATGGCAGAAATAATGCAGAGCGTCTCATGATTCTATCTATATTGATGCATTTATACCATATAATAAGTGCTTTTCTAGCATTCAAATGGGGGACGCGTGCTTCAATGTGAAGATTGCAGAGCTCACAGATACAGAGATAGTATCTCCCAATGGGCATTTTTGTTTACATATATCTCTGTTCTCAGCAAATAAAGTAAATATTTCCCTCCTCAGCAGGGGGCATGATGCCAAACTCTCTGCTATGGGCTGTGGACGTGTACGGCAGGGTTTATAGTCTTTCAACAGCAGGTCAGCAGTGGGATCATTGTCGTGAGGCTCATCTGGAGTTTAAGCGTATCACCGCTGTGGAACAATGCTGCTGGAGCATCGCCTGTGACCACAACATATACCTGAATGTCCATGCCAGCGACGTGCCCATCCGAAACCAAGAGGACACGTATGAAAACCAGGTGACATATGGTTTATACACTATTAAAATGCTGAAGATTTTAAAGCATCCTGAACGTTCAGAATAGATTTTAAAGTGCTGCTGCTCGTCTATAATGTCCTGCACACACCGTTCTAAATCACACAAATCTTCAGATCGCTTTTCAGCAGGGTGCTCTTCGTCTGTGTCGAGGAAATATTGATGCAATGACGCTTCCTGCCTGAAGATGGCATTTTAAATTCAATTTCTGATCTGTTTGTAGTCTTACGGTAATTGTCAAAGTGTATGAAAATTTGCAATAGAAATTAAATTGCCAGGCCTGAAAGAAATGTCAAGAGAAATCAAGAGCAGATCTACATACGGATCAAACAATCAAGAGCAGATCTACACACGGTGTTGTATCGGACATACCAGATTAACCCATGAGCATTTATTCGAAAGAAAAGACTCTCCACAATGGCCATCATGTGCTGTAGTGGATGGTGCACCAGACATACTGTATATGCACAGTTGCACAGGACGACGCGGGTTTGAACCTTCGTTGTTTCCCAGCATTCCACCTCTCTCTTCCCGCATTCCTTCCTGTCATCATACTGTACTATCTGTTCATAATAGAGGAAAAAATGGTCAAAAAATTACTTTTTAAAAAACACAAACATCTTACTGAACTGCCCTTTTTATAATGTCATCAGAAAATGCTTTTTACCTGCAAACATTTGTGAGTACATTTTAACTGAGCCTGAAGGTCTTCTGTAATGTTTACCATTAAAAAAATGTTTTATTTTGACCACATACCGCTTGTTACACTTTTATTCCAGTTGCAAGGTTTATAGTAGCCAGTTATATCATGTCACTTTCATAATCTACACAGCGTTTATGAATAAGATCTTTGCTCTTCTGTTTATCATGAAAACTAATATGTTTATTAGCCATCAGTCACTTATTAGGTATTCATCCATTTCCTTATAGAGATGGAATCCAGTTGATGGTTTCTCCGACCGGTTGTTGCCCAGTGACCGCTGGCAGTGGAGTGATGTCACTGGACTGAAGCATCAGCCTCTAGTTGACTTTCAGTTGCCCTCCGAGAACTGGGAGTGGGAGGGGGACTGGTACATTGATGAAAACTTTGGAGGAGAGCCCACTGAGAAAGGGGTGAGTGTCAATAAAAGTATTTAAAGTGTTGAAAACCACCTTATTTTACTCGTTGGTCATTAAATTTGCTGCACTTGCCCAATTCAGGGATGGACATATGCCATCGATTTTCCTGCCACTTACACAAAGGACAAAAAATGGAACTCTTGTGTGCGTCGCCGCAGATGGATACGATACAGGAGGTACAAGGCACAGGACACTTGGGTCAAGGTATTTAAAATCCCATTAAACAAGTCTTTTTTTATCAATGTAAATATTTTATTCTTATAAATTGGTCTGCATGTTTGCATTTTCTGTCTTTTGTGATTTGTCATAATATATCGAAATAATTTGAAACTGAAAGCTTTTATACTGTATTTATCATTTTCATTAGTTAGTGAAAGACTTGTGTCTGGTTTGTTTGAGCAGATTCCCTCAGATCAGACAGGCTGTCTCCCTGACCCCTTTAATGACATCACTTGTGGTGGATGGGAGATCACAGAAGAGCCCAGAGGCTGTCTGGTTCTGTGGGCGGTCTCTCTTCAGGGAAAGGTCAGAGCGTAGTTTATTTCAGAGTACAAAAACACCTTGTTCTCCTCTTTTGACACACAAGATTGACGCTCTCCAATGATTATTTTGACAATGCAGACCATCGGTTAAACATATTCTATTGATCTGTGGGTAGCTCTGTTGCCTTTCAGTTAGAAGGTTGATGGTTCGATGCTCGCTGGTGACTTTCCTGGAAGGAGTTTGCATGTTCTCCCCATGCTTGCTTGGGTTTCCTTCCTGTGTTGTTATTAAAGCTATTATCTGGGTACTCCAGTTTCCCCCACAATTCCAAAAACATGTCAGCTTAATTGATTTATTTAAATTCTTAGTTGTGAATGTGTGTGTTGCCCCTTCTCTAGCCCGCATATGCGACCTAATTTCTCAATGGTGCGACTAAAAAAAATCAAAGGTTGCACGGTGCGACCCGTCGTTCGAGGGGGAAAAAAACGAAACTCCGTGAGTCTCCCTGTTGTTCAACAACAGACACACATTAGGCCCATATCGTGGTCTAAACCAATCAGAGATAGTGAAGAGCGTATCCCGCCCCATCCCCCCCTCTGATTGGCCGTGGTCCAGATATTCCTGTATGTGTGTGAACGTACGTTTGAAAATGCACGTGATGCAGTCAGATAGAGAGAGGTGAGTCCATCAGGTACACAGTGGATGTAGCCGCGCATTACAAGAGAAGATGAAAAGAACGATTGACAGATTTTTCATTAAGAAAGATAAGTTAGGGCCTGATCGTGAAAATTATAACCAATGCTCTGACACGGAGCCATCAACCTCCCCTGTGACTGGCTCTAATACATTTAGAATTGAAACTATAAACTTTTCTATAAAACACATCACATGCCGCGATAAATGCACTGCTCAAGTGTCCCCTCTCCCCACTGCCTTACAGCTTCAGGCAGCAGCAAACAGATCATCAGACGAGGCCGAGATGAGAATTAAGTTTTATGTTGCCTACATAAACTCCCCTTCACTAAATTCAAGTCCGAAATAATTCCTATGAAGAAAAATGGCTTGAACGTAAACCCGACGTACAGCAATGATGTCGCGCGCACCCAATTTATAGAAGTCATCGCAGATACATTGAAAAAAAAGACGTCTGTGCAAATTGTGAACAGTGCGTACATGAAATTCCTGATCGACGGAGACACATATATCACCAAAAAGGAATTCGTCATTGTGTACAGTCGTGTCTTGCGGAAAGGAAGACCGGTGAATTGAACACAGGGAGGTCGAGCATGCTCATGCCCAAGGTAAGCCATGTCATATCATGGAGCCTATGTCAATAATATGCCTACCGTCTCGTTACTGCATTAACCATAATATTCTGACACTTAAAAATGAAAAAATAAATAAATAGGCTGCATTATAAACTCTTGATCTGGGTAGTAAATGGTATTATCGTTTTTATTTGTTTAATTAGGAATTAATGCTGCTTCAAAGAAAGCATTTGCTGCTCTTGGGGACCAAAATCAGTTTAAAGTTTAGATTTCAGCTCAGTAAAGCACTTTAAACACTTTTTCAGTAAGTTTTAGTTACCTTTCTTGTAGAATTGTGCTTCAAATAAAGAACTTTATATTGACCAGGTTGTTAGTTAGTCATTTACAAGTCAATATTGTCTATATGGACAGTGATTTAAAAAAAAATAAATGAATAGATAACTAAAAAAAGTGAACTTGTGAAAATGGGGTGTTAAATGTGATGCGGTTGAAAATTTGGGTGCACCTAACTTTTGTGCTGGTGCACCTAAGAAAAAAATTTAGGCGCACCAGTGCAAAAAGTTAGTCTAGAGCCCTGCCTTGATGGTTTGAAGGGTATAAAAATAAAGCATTGTTTGTGAGCAGGTCTGGTTCCGCAACGGCATCAACCATCACAATCCAGAAGGCTCCTGTTGGGAGGAGGTGGATGTCCCTGGGGAGGTTGTGCAGATCAGCTCTGGGCCAGGAGACCTGGTGTGGGCCGTACTGTGGGAGGGTCATCTGTTGGTACGAGAGGGGATTGGACGAGACTGCCTCAGTGGTGTGTTGTGATAAATTTTCATAATTCTTTTATGAATAACATGGTGTTCATGCATGTGTCTGGACCTGTTGATGCCATCTCAGGCTCATCATGGGTCACTGTGGAGTCGCCGAGCCCTGGCCTGGGTGCTGTGCATGTAGCTGTGGGTGTGAATGTAGTGTGGGCTATCACTAAGGATCATAAAGTGAGTCATAATTGTGTCTTATCACATGTTCGCACTTAATACAAAGTCTGGCTTCTCTAATTTATAGATATACTTTGTGCTCAGCACTTTATCTATGTATTTTATTTTTATGCAATTTCTATAAATGATTTAAATTGAGAATCATAATATGAGACACGAGAGAAGGCATTAAATACGTATTCTTTCTCATCTTTGTAACCTGATAGGTGTGGTTTAGGCGGGGTGTGAATTCCCATAATCCTTGTGGCTCAAGTTGGATCGGGATGGTTGGAGAAATGGTGATGATCAACGTGGGTCTCAATGACCAGGTCAGTGGTAGCTCAAAGGCACTGATCTCTAAATTATTGTTTGAAATAACAGACATTGCTGCATCACAGAGAGTTGTGAAATAAAGGCATAGTTAGTTTGAAAGCTAAACTGTTTTAAGGAATTAGCATTATTCATCCAGGTCCTAAAAACAATAAATTAATTTGTGATACTTATTTCTGCAATGTGAACATTGTGATTTATACTCTGTATTTTTGCAATAATTTTATTCAGCTCTGTGGAATTCTTTTAATGTGCCTCTGTCTTCAGGTGTGGGGTATTGGTTTTGAGGACCGGGCAGTATATTTCCGACAAGGGGTGAATGCCAGCGAGCTGAGTGGTAAAACCTGGAAGATTGTTTCTGTATCCAGAGATAATGACCGTTCCCACTCCTGCGCAAGTGCTAGCAGCCTTCAGAGGTTAGTTTGCCACAGTTTAAAATGTATGTAAATAACTTCACCACCAGGGTGTGTAGTTATAGCATCTAACCTCAAAATATGGCGTTTTCAGGCAGTGCATGTAAATTTGAGTCCGACATTTAGTTTCTCACAGCAAAATGTACTTTTTATCGGAGAAACTACTTTCTGGGAGTTTTTAATAGTTAGTGTTGGCACTTGAAGTTTTTTAGTAGCATATTTGGTAAGGCTTCAATTTCGCAGGCTGTCATTGTTACATAGTTGAACTATTGATGCTGAGCTGATAAATTTCAAAATATTATGATTATATTGTGATATAATATGTAAATACAGTAATCCCTCGTATTATCACAGTTTGCCTACAACAGATTCATTGCATCTTGGTTTTTTTTGTGTGCATATGTATTTTACACCAATGACGGGATCACCATATATGGAAAAAGTCGTAAAGCTGTCATTGGTTCTGCAGTAAACTGTAAAAGTTACATTTGTTGTTATTAAAGCTATTATTTTTGTACTTTGTGTCGGGCTACTCGCTTATGGAATAAAACATAATCACAATTATTTTGTTCACTATTGAAATCACTTGATTTACACGATTACTCAACTGATTATAAATTATCTTTCAGTTTTTGCGGCAATGCTTGATGTCTTTTTTTCTACAAAAATTTTTTCATTCATTATAAAATTATTTGACAACACTCCTGAAAATGTCTCTCACATAGCTTTCCGCTTGTGTGCTGTTATTCATAAAGTAACAGGTGGGTTGTTATTAATGTAGGGGAGGGTTATAAAGGTAAATATACACGCAAAATTATAAAATATGTTTGGCGATGCTTCTTAGTAATTTTTCACCTATTGTAGGGAGTTCTAGATGTAACACAGTGGTAAAAGAGGAATTACTCAAATCTAAAAAAAAAAAAACTAATCTTTGTAACGACCCATAAATTCTCATGTGAAAGTGAATCCTCTTCATGTATATTTTCATACTGTCCTGTATCTGGCAGTGCTGGCTGTTTCTTCGGTGGCGAGGTGCGGGTGCAGTCCCAGGCCTCGATGTTGAGCGAAGCAGACCCTGAGAGTGAGCACATTGTGGTTGGAGCTCTTTCGCCTCCAGAGATGGCAGATGAGCCTAAACCACGCATCCCCAAAGTGACCAGTGACAGTTTCATCTCAGAGCTGGTGTCTGACCGTGAGGGTCAGATTAGTCACCGCGAGGCACCTTCAGCTGGCCCGTCTATCCCTGAAGAAGACAGCACAGAGAAGGAGGGGGAGGACAGGGCTTCCCCAGCACCAGCTTTAACCCCCAGCCATTCTGGGGGGATGGATCCTCAGTGGAGCAATGTAGATCTGGAGGAAGCCCAGACGCTGCTCATGTCTCCACCTGGAGGAGATGCTGCTGAGACCTGCAGCCTGTCATCTGTAGCCACATACAACTTGACTCTCGAGGAGCCCTATGCACAAGATGAGCATCCCAAGTGGGCCTGGGTCAGTGGAGGAGGGTGTTTGGTTAACTGCCACATGCAGCTAAACTGGTTCAGCCACTGTACATCAACAGGTTGGTTGGATGTTTTATTTCTTTTCCACAGACTATTTCACACAAAATAATTGTTTCAAAGTTTAAGTTTAGTTTATGATGAGTAAAGTTAAGATAAGATAGACTTTATCAATCCCACAAACAGCAACAAAGGCTTGTCCATAGGATTGTGGGAATGTTGTGTAATATATGATACATTTCCAAAGCACTATTTTCAAAACTCAATTTTGATGAATTTGAGTAAAAATGTATTTTCTCTAGCACAAAAGTGGTTTAAGCAAAATCAAAATATTCTGTTCCAAACTTTCATACAAGCATTAACATTTCAAATCCTGGTTTTAATATTAAAAAACTTATTTATATATATATTTTTTTCCCCTGAAATGTGATAACTCCATGGCCCTATTTTTTACAAAACACTAGAAATCCAAAGCATCAATATAAACGTTTTTTTTTTAATGAAACGGTTAAAAATACAATAACAAACCACACCGATTTTGAATTAAGTGGCTGATTCCAGAATAGAGTGGTTAAATAGTGTCAGAACCCATACGCAGATATTGAACTCACTACTCTGAGCCACAGGTTATCTGCCCGGTTAAGTCAGTCCACTTCCCACAGTCTCTCCTTTCAGCTGCCGGTGACTTTGGGACGTCTCCGCTGGACTTTAGTGACTGTGATCAGCTAGAAAATGATCTGATTCTGTTCTATTAGCATAAAACAATAACTTTTGCTGCAGATGACATGGTTTTCCACCTGATATCACCGCTTGGCTTAGTGGACTTATGGTGTTTTGTGAAAAAAAACTTGAGTGGCAAAAAAACGGACCAACAAGAACTGCAAATAATGTGTTTTTTGGCAAATTGATTATGGGCTTTTCAAATGTGTTCAGAAATACACGTCAGATTTGTAATTTATCGTGTTCTGTAACAAAACTCCTCATATAATAATTGCATTCCTTTTCTTTATCTGCACTGGAAGTCGAAGTAGATCTAGTCTTGACACAACTATTCTTGCAGCTGTGTTCTGAAAGAGCAATGTGGTATTTCCTGCTCACTAAACTACCCTTGTCCATGTCCAATGTGACTCTCCTCAGCCTTGAACTCATCAATGCAGGCCATGTCTCTCTCCATCACACCTGCCCAGACAGCAGCATGGCGTAAACAAATATATGACCAGCTGAGCGAGCGCTCCAAGAGGGAGATGGAGAATTTCATGCATTATGAGCAGGCCATCGAACAGGTGTCTCACGCTTGACTTATTTCACTTCATCTGATCTTCTGATCCAATGCTAACCAGCTTTATTGTTTTTGTCTATCAAACCCAGACTGTCATTGATATAGCTACAGTAAGTTTTGCTGGAGAGCTAGCTTAGAGTCAAAGCAGATTCTTAGAATAGCTTGGTAGCAATGGGAAGGAGAACCCCATCTCTAGGTGTTTATGGTTGATATTGACCAGGGTTCTTGTCCTCCTCGCAGTCTGTGTGGGTGAAAAAGGGCTCCATGCAGTGGTGGAGAAACTGGAAGCCTTATAAATGGATTGATGTTCAGTTTGCACTGGAGCAGTTTTCAGCTGCAGATGGGAACAAGGACGGGATTCTGTTTATCTACTACACCTTTAATGACGAGAAAAAGGTAAACTCACCTCAAGACATTGAGGGGTCTACCAGATCTAAAGTCTTTTGTGTCTTAATTCTTGCAATAAATGAGAGACCTATTTTTCTATTCAACTGTTAAAACAAAAGCATAAATTAAAAAAATGGTCAAAATCAAAATGGGTCCCTTCATTTATTACACAAAAAAGTCTTGATTGACAGCATGTTTTTGAAAGTAGTGTATTTTTTTCCTTAAGTGTTCACTAGTGATGTGTCTGTTGTTGCTGTGACTCACTATATGTTTTACTAAGAGAGCTATTAATTGTTAATTTTTATTTTAAACTCAGCCGTAAAGAATAAAATCTGTTCATTATTCATTTGCAAAAAGAGCAAAATAGGAACATCTGCTTCCTTCACTTGTGATATGCTAGATAATGTTTTTCTCTGCTTTTATCAATGTTATAGTCTGAATTCAATGATTCTACATTATATATTCATGTTTTATGACTCTTTTATAACTTTCTACCATCATCTTCGCATGTTTGTTGTTCATCAGAGAGTGACAGACAAGGTTTAATGCAGAGGCCTACATGAATATGTATATCATGGCAAATCAGAAAGCAGGGCTCAAGAGCTCTTCTAAAGATCAGGTTACCCACCCTCTAAGATCATCCATGAACAGAACAAATCAAACAAAATCCACTTCCTGGCCTTATTAAAAAATTGAGTTTCAAAGAAATGGTCAATACAAAAACAAGTGAAGTATGTCTTTTTAAATTTAAGTATTTTAGATTTGTAAATAATACAACTGGATGGTTTTATATCAAGGACTGTTTCCATTTATCAAAAGTAAGCAGTAAAGTGTGTTTAAATTTGACTGTCTTGATAGTTTATCATGTTTGCTATATTCTTCTGTCATCTCTCTCTAGTATCTTCATGTGTTCATAAATGAGGTAACGATTCTGGTGCCGGTTCTGAATGAGGCCAAACACTCATTCGCTATATACACAGCTGAGCGAACCAAGCAGAGGTGGCCCATCCGCCTTGCAGCGGCCACAGAGCTGGAGATGCAAGACTGGGTGAGCAGATTATGATGAAAATCAGTTTGTGATTGGGTTCCTATTTCACTGACCGTTAGTTTGTCCTATCAGCTGGCCCTGCTCAGCGTCTCCTGCTGTGACTCAAGAGGAATCAATGGTCCTCCCTCCAAACAAGCCATCTGGTCTATAACCTGTAAAGGCGACATCTTTGTTAGCGAACCAGCTAAAGAACTAGAGGCATCTCTTTACCCTACACCATGTGACCAAATGTAAGCCTCAATAGTTGATTATTTGTGCTTTAAATAGGATTTCACTTTTATGCAACATTAAACTTTTGCATAAATATCCCAAAAACTCTGATGACCTTGATATACTGTGTAACAAGGAGCCAGGATTTAATACATCAGAACACTGTGATTTAATGAGTATTGTAAGAAGAAGCAAAAGGGAACAGAAAAATAATGAAAATGTACAGAAAAAAGACCAGGGTCCGGTAGTTATAACGAAAATGAGTAACAATCAAGATTCACAAGTGACTTCTGATGTTTTGTTTGCAAATTTGTATACTTGTTTGATGTGATGTGAGCCCATCAAATTCTGACCAAAACACTGACATCTTGATTCTTGACAGGGATTTTTTTTTACCATACAAAGTATTGACATGGATGATTCACAAGAATACCTTGGAATAATTAGCAAGTTTCTTTATTTGTCTCTTTAGGAAATGTTTTGGAAATTACTAAATTACTCTCACACAATGAAAGAAAAATCCTTTTTGTGCTATGATAAGGTTTTGGCGCCAGGTTGGAGGCCATTTGCGCATTGTTGAGTCCAATAGCCTTGGTGTAGTTTGGGGGATAGGTTACGACCACACGGCCTGGGTCCACACCGGAGGGTATGGAGGAGGATTCTTCCAAGGTAAACCCATTATCTTTCTTTCCATAAGTATCATCTCTTTTCATTTCTGATTTGTTTTTTCCCTCAGGTTTGGCAAGTAGCACAGATAACATCTACACTCAGACTGACGTGAAGAATGTTTACATCTATGAGAACCAGCGCTGGAATCCTGTTACTGGTTTCACTGACAGGTTCATGTTGACCTTGGTGATTTTAATTGGAAAAGGTTCCACATCCTAATCTCTATTCATCTTTTTTTTTTTTTTGTCTCTCTCAGAGGACTACCGACTGACCGGTACATGTGGAGCGATGCCTCAGGCCTGAAGGAGTGCACAAAAAACAACACAAAACCTCCTTCTCCCAACTGGACCTGGGTTTGTTTGTTCGCATTTTCTCTTTTTGTTGAGAAAGCCTTAAGTTCATTGTTGAAGTGTTCATTAGGTTCATTAAGTGTTCATTAAGTTCATTGTAGATGGGTGGTACCTTGATTCACTGCAGGTGTCAGATTGGACTGTTGACTATTCTGTGGCAGGAGGGGCGGATAAAGAGGGCTGGCAGTATGCTTCTGACTTTCCAATGTAAGTATTTTTACATACGTACTTTTGGACTTAGCCTATTATTTAGCAGTGTGTTGGCGGAAAATTCATTGTAACTATAATGTTTATACTGTATATAATAGTTTAAGCATTGCCTTAGTAGTAATAGGTTTATTAATGTTAGATTGTACTATTTTTTTTTCCCGTGCTCGGCCCGTGATTCTTCTTCCGCATTTGCGCACATGCGTCTTTTGTTCCTTATTTCCTCGCATTCTTCTGCCGTTTTTGGCACACTAAAGTGTTAGATTTCAGTGCCAAAACACTTGTAATAGTGAAAGAAGATGTTAATACCATCATCGAGAGCCCTGTGATTTGTGAAACAAAAACAGCAACAGTAGGGCGCGTGTCACCATCTCAATTATAGTCATATTTAATAAACGTTTTTATACACAGGGTTTATTCCCAATAATAAAGTTTTTCAATATACGTACAGTGTAATTTTTGACATTATATAATATTGCTTTAAAACGGCTCTTGATTAAAAATATGGCTTCATTAATTTATTTTTATCTTTTGCTAAGGTCTTCAGCTGGACAGGAACTTCTCTTTAATATTCCATTGCTGAAAAAAAAACACCTGGACCTTTGTAAATAAAACAGCTGTTTTCAGACAAAACGTTTTGAGTTGATGCATATTAGGTTGAGGTTAATTTCTGTAATCTCGAAAATCTTGTTGCTGTACATTTCTAATTGTTTATAAACAGAAACTTGATGAAAATTCAAATCCTTTTTTTATCTTTTTTGTTATTACACACTGTTCTGAGCATTTTTAACATAAAAATAACAAATATTTGCAGATTTTGAAAATTTTAATTCTTCTGGAAAGAAAATGGCTAAAAAAATATACAAGCTCAATTTTCTTCGTGATTGGTTCATTCGACTAAGATGGACATGGTGTGACCAATGTCCTGTTTTTACTAAACTGGAATCCATTCCAGAAGACTTTAGGTATTTGTAAGCTGGCAGGAGTTGGATGGGAGTGGGAGTAATTTTGAGTGGGAGTGGGATGGGACCAGGAGTTAGTTCTACAGGAGTGGGACAGGACAGGACAGGATTTATTTTTTTACTCTGGTACAGGATTGGGATGGGATGGGATTTTTTTTTCCTCTGGCAGTGGGATGGGACAGGAGTGAAAATTCACTCCCGTGTCTTGCTCTAGTCCACATCTCTCACTTGGACAGTTTGATCCTTCATTAATAGAGTTATGTGGGTTTTCATACGGTGACAAAAATCAAAAGGATTTACATTAGAACAACAAGCATACAATTGTTTTTATGCAACTGAATTGTCACTTGAATAAGTTATAAACAAAAGTTATTTAACATTAAGGAGTAGTTACATTTATTTTACATTACATTCAATTACATTGTTTTACATTTATAAGTTACATCTGGCCCTTTGAGGACAGCCGTTATGCTAATGTGGCCCTCGGTGAAAATTAGTTTGACACCCCTGATGTATGGAGTGATCCAGACAAATTCAGGATCACTCCATACCTATAGGCCATTTTAACCAATTCAAGACTATTTAGCCAATCTAATGCACATACACACAGCAAAATGATGCCAAAATCATCAATATTAAAACAATAAAAGGGTTGAACTACTTCAGATGTCTGTAATGAATCTAAAATATAAGGAAGTCTAATGTTTATCAGTACATTACATAAAATAATGCATTTTTTTGAGAAGGACCTGTATCCTCCACCTTTCACCCCAAAGTGGGAGTAGTTTTATAATCACTGACCTTATAAAACCTTTCAGATGGTTAATTTTCTTATTACCTCATGTTTAAAAAAACAATCATCAATATCACAACTTTTCTCTTATCTGTTGTATTTTAATCATAATAAACTGTATATAAAAGCTATACGTTCTAATGTTTGCATCATTCTAGGTCTTACCATGGATATAAAACTTTAAAGGACTTTGTTCGCCGTAGACGTTGGGCCAGGTATGTAACAGAGCTTAAGCTATAATCCTCATACCATTACTTTTATGTTAGTGTATTTCTGTTCTAAAATATATTTTATACCTTGTTTTATTGGATTCAGGACAGCTGGTTGTTGATGCATTTGTTAAACGTCATGAGATGGATCTTTAAAATGTGAATGTAATCTGCTTTAATTAGGATTACAGGATAAGCTGTATTCCAATAAAAGCTCCTCATACTGTCTTCTATCGCCTTAGAAAGTGCAAACTCACAACAACAGGACCTTGGCAGGAAGTCCCTCCTGTTCCTTTGTGTGACATCACAATCCAGCCTTGTAGTCCAAAGAGCACGGTGGAGCAAGTGGCATTGTGGGCCATCAGCAACAAGGGAGATGTGTTGTGTCGACTTGGTGTGACATCCCTGACCCCTGGGGTGAGAGAAAACCTCCTCACCCTAAACACATTTAGCATCATCACCGTGTTTCACCTGTGAGTCATGATGATGTTTCTGCTTCACAGGGGTCGTCATGGTTGCATGTGGGATCTGACCAGCCTTTCAAATCCATTTCCATAGGCGCTGTCCATCAGGTTTGGGCCATCGCAAAAGATGGCTCTGCATTCTATAGAGGCTCTGTTTCAGCCCAGAACACAGCAGGTCATTGGATAACTCTCTGTAACTCACAGAGGCTGTGTTATGTGAACATGCAGAGCCCCGTTGTCTCTTTCAAAACATTTAAACCCGGTCATAATGATTGGTAGCAGTACTATCTGCATCAGATCTAGAAAACTCTATTGTTTTTGTAGGAGATTGCTGGTATCATATCCCCTCTCCTGCTGGACAGAAGCTCAAGCAGGTGTCGGTGGGAAGGACGTCTGTATACACAGTGGATGAAAATGGTACACATCACACCAATAGGGAACAGTTGCTTGTCAATTACAACCGGTCCTGTTAAAAAGAAGGGAATTAGATATCAACAAATAATTATTCAAGTAGATGTGTAGTTGGCCACTCTGTAAATGTTGATAAGATAATAAGCTGTAGCTAAACAAGCTAATCAAAGCATGAGTCTTAGTTAGCATACATACATTTTTATATTTACATACATGATTGTGGACAGATCGCCAGTCCATCGCAGGGGAACATTCACTCACACATTCACACCTAAGGGGAATTTAGATTATTCTATTTTTGTGGGGGAAACCGGAGTGCCCGGAGGAAACCCACGCAAGCACAAGGAGGACAATACAAACTCCTCCAGGAAGGTCATCGGCGATCCTTGAGCCGGCAATCTTCTAACTGGAATGTCACAGTGCTACCCACTGCACCACCATACCGCCCTGGTGGTAACTTTTGTTTTCTACAAATTAATGATACTGTAAATGTAAAATATATATTTCCTAGTACATTCGTGTTGATTTCTGGAATATTAGATTGACTTTGTGGACCACCAAACAACTCTAAGTGCAGAAATAATAAAAAAAAAATCTCTGCACTGCAGTTGACCGATCCATCCTCTTGAGCTAAATGAAGGGTCAACCGAGAAGTTATTGTAAATATTAATAAGACTTCATTTAGCAAAAATATGAAAGCAGATTTTAGATTATGTCAACATTTGTAGATTTTGGGTAGTAAAGTATTAAAAGATTATCTTGGAAATGTATATAATATATATAATAAATATATTATTATAAATTATTATTATACATTTTTTATATTATTATAAATTTTTTTATATATATAAATATATATAAAAAAAAGATTTAAATTGATCACCAGCATTAGGATGAAGGTTGTTTGTGTGAGCAGAAAACCTGTGGTACAGGCATGGTGTGACGCCCAGTTACCCCCAGGGATCATCATGGGAGCATATCTCCAAAAATGTGCGCAAGGTGTCTGTGGGACCCCTGGATCAGGTGGAGACTCTTTCCTTTTCACCAGCTGTTTGGTTCTCTCAAGTACTGTAAGCTTGCTGGGAAGATGAAATACTATTTTTTTGTGATTTTGCAAAGGTGTGGATCATCGCAGACAAGGTGCAGGGCAGTCACAGCTTGAGCTGTGGCACAGTCTGTCGTCGTCTAGGGGTGCTGCCAATGGAACCTAAAGGACACTCGTGGGACTATGGCATTGGGGTAAGCACAAGTGCAAATTATGTACAAAAATGCAGTTTATTCTAGTCTTGTATACAATGTACACTGAAACTGTGGGTTGATTTTAAAGACTAGATGTTTTTTCACACCAATATTTACAAATTAAAACTCTCTCCTTGACGTACTTACATTTTACCACCACGAGCCTTTTTTTGTGCATCATGACAACATAGCCCCCTTTCTACTGATTTAACTATGACCATATTGTGAGAGTTGGGCTGGTGTTTTACGACGCATATTACATTTGTGCTTCAGAATTAAACCACTCTGCCTTTAATTGATTTTAGTACACAAAGTTAGACACAGTCTGTTCATTTTAAGTTTGGAGAAATCGTATGGTATTCTGTCTGCCCCTTCCCATCTGGCTTCCTATTTAGTTTCATTACTCCCCGCCCGGGTTTTTAGTGTTTTCCTGCATATATTCCCGTAAAAATATATTATGCAGTAACTCAAACTGGTCTTGAAATCCATTGTCTCTCACAGGGCGGATGGGATCATGTAACAGTCAGAGGGAATGCCATGGAGGCACCGCGCATCATAATGCCACCTTTAACTGACCACAGCATCAAACATTCAGCTCCTCGAAGCACCCTGGACAGAGACCCAACGGGCAGTTAGAGCTTCAGCCGAGCTCTTCCTGTGTTCACTCTAGCCATGAGGTGTTCTCCTCCCTCCAGATTACCCAAATTAGATTGATTTCAAGTTCCTTCTGTGGATAGGTTTTCAATGTAATTTAGCTCAATATAAGCTCTATAGATGGAAAGACTATAATGAGGGCATTTCCAGCTCTCTCTTTTTTTATCTGTCGAGGGTTCTTAATTTATTTATTTGTGTGCAGTCAGAAATCACGCATTTGCTGATTTAGCTCTTTATTTAAATCCAGCGGCATTAAATACAAAAAAAAAGAAGTCACAGTTGAAGCATGTCATGATATAATACAGAAACGTCCAAACACAAAATAGTCTAAAAAAAAACCCAGCCTAAGTCAGGGAAAAAGGGAAGAAGAGCTAGTAATACTTTCAGCATTTGCTTGTACTTGTTATTGGACAATGACGTCTTTTTAAAAGCTGAAAGACTTGTACAAAATGTACAAATACACAACAGTTCCAACATAAGGGTCAGTAAGCCTTTGGGTGGAATACATTGGTAAAATTTCACTTATAAAATCATATTTATAAGAACAGAGTTTAGATACATGTTCCAATTTAATGTGTGTGTTTGCATGAATACAGTTTAGATTCACTAAGGGCATCAAAACTATGGAAGTATATGCAGGTGTGCAATTGCTAAAAAATCTGAGATTCCTCAAAGTTTACCTTTTGCTTTGTTTGGCTTTGGTTTTCTCTCATCTTGCTGATGTGGTCACCTGGTATGGTTTTTATACTTCACTGGGGCGTGCTGTCAGGGTACATTTGTGGAATTTCATACTTTTAATGAGGTTGGGACCATTAGTTCTGTGGGTTACTGGTCGGGTTGGTTTACAACTGACATTCCTATTTGACAACATTGAATAGTTTTTTATAGCAAAAACCAATCAGTGAACTAAAGAGAAACCGTTCATCCAGTTTTAAAAATGACAAAAATCTTTGAAAGTGACCCCATGTACATTTACAAAAAAACAATGTACCACTAAACAGGTTCCCGATAAAAGAAAGATGAAGTTGATGAAGTTCATCGGCATAAGTTCAGTAGTCGATACTTGTTTGCATAAATCATGCCTTTTGTTCATTAACTGCTAAAATCACAATTAAGTTGGATGGCATGCTGCCCTATAAAGCAAAAGGGCAGTAAATACAGAGTCCAACACTGAGTAGTCAGTACAATATTTTTCCTCCAACATTTTAGATATTTTGTCACATAATAAAAGAGACATTTAATGTTATAAAATATATATATATTTTTTTTTACAAAAAAGGCTGTTGCTTGCTTTTTGCCTTGTGGTGAGGCATAGTGAAGACAAAAGGGTGAACAAGTTAAGACCATTTCAGACGAATACCTCTTCAAATCATTGAGATTAAACAAACAGTGTGCAAAAGGGGGAGGGGGTATAGCGAACAATTTAAAATATTAACTTTCATAACTAATTTCATACTTTTTGACCCTTCTCATCATTTTTATGCATTTACATTTGACTGGAGAAAACACAAAGCACACAAGAATGATTGAATCTTCCGAATTAATACGTACTGAAAACGTATCATATAGTTATAGAGTGGACATGTATGTAAGTGTGTTTTTATTTTATTATGGAATACTATTTTGCAATAGTTATTTTAGTTTGACTTTTTAGAGGCAGATAAAGGCAGCTTTGATGATTTTTTTCCCCCCTCAAAAGGTTTTTGAAAATATATACCAAAAACTTGGAGAAACAAAAACTTACGAAATTTGAAAGTCTGTAAAAAAATCTTTGTTTGTCAATTGTGAGGCAACTTTTTAACTGCTGGTGAAAGGGGCAGAGTAGCTTTGAGTTCAGTGTTGTGTTGCGTTTTGAAACATTTCTCAGGATGTTGGTATATTTCATTCTTAAATGAAAAAGGTAGCACAGTCTTCAGTGTTTACACTAAATCTTTTTATCTGGATTAAATTATTTATTTATTTATGGCTAAGCTAGTGTAAATGTGGATGTATTTATGAGTAAAAACGCTCCAAATGTGAGACATTTATGTGACATTATTTAAGGTTGCTTCTGTACATAGAAAGAAATAACATGCATGCATGAAATCCTCTGAAAATAAAACAGTAACACAGTTTAAAATGATTAAATATAGAAAAGTAACAGGGTAAGGCCAGCCGAGTTATTATGTGGCTACAGGAAACACCCCAGTGTCCTCTGCATGCTCTGTGTCCTCAATAAATATACAATTGTCTCTACATGTCAGTGTTTATTCTACTTCAAAGTTTCTTCAAACTATTTCTTTTTAATCACATTTTGTGTTGTTTTTGAGTGAAGTACATTAAGAGCTGAGAGATCGTATGATTAATATGACATTGTGTTCTTGTAAACATTAAGACCACTCTCACATATCCCAAGTTGAAATTATTCATTGCAGTTTAGGTTGTTACCTGTCTGACCTTATTTTGGAGTACACCAATGCATTTTTGTGCATATATGAAGTAATAAAGAGTCCAGCGTTGCAATTGGACTAACATATATTGAATGGATAAAGGACTGTTAGCAACTTGGTAAATCACACTAACAACCAGAAGACCGCGTTCCATAATAATCTACAATGTGCAGGGTGATGAAGATCCAAATGGATCCTTTAGTTGATTTCATGCACTCATCTTTCAAACCCCCAAGTTAATTTACTGTATGAAACACAAATGAAGACGTTTGCTCTCATTTAGTGATCCACTAATTCAAAACGGTTCAAAATGAGTTAAACGAATACATTTGTAGCGCGTTGGTTCTCATGGAAACAGTGGTGATGATTATTAGCTTAATGCTCTAAACAGTCTTGGTTGTTGTCTGGTCGGATGCCCATTTCTCACAGTTGATTTGATTCTTTGGGGTATTAATAATAACATGCTAAATTTACACGTGAACAGCTCAAAGCCTTTTAGGGCCATCTATTGCTCAAATGTTTGGGGCAGGCTTGTTGTAAGCAGGTTTAATAATTTCTTTTGATGATGATTGAATGGAGTCTTTTAATTCCTTACAACAGGTGTGCCCCAAGTGATTTTGAAGGTCCACAGCCCTGCACAGTTTAGATTATACTTTCATCAAACATACTTCATAAAGCTTGTTGAATAGGGTTGGTACTAAAACATACAAGGCTGCAGCTCTCCAAAAATTACTTAATAATAACTCCATAGTCATAGGAGGATGATAAAAATGCTCATCACAGAGCGTTTTGCTTGGGAACTCTTCATTTGTTAAAAACAGCTCATTTCATAATGACTCGTTTTGGACTCTTTTCAGAAGACGTTTCTATTGGGTTGTTTGGAGTAAAACACTATTCGTCTTCACACCCAACAGCACATCCAACTACAGAAAAAAGTGCAGCTGGGCAGGGGACCTGAGTTTCCAAACCTTTCCCATCTCTCTCTTCCACTCTCACACACGCATACACTACGATGCTATCTGAAATCTCGTGTCATGGGTGGGATCCTAAGGTTTGTAATGTCACAAACATAGCATTTGCAGTATTACTCATTTTTTTAAGAACATTTTAAAGTTTTGTGGTTGTATTTCAGTTATTTTTGGAGGCTTTGTAAAAAAACTATCCACATTTTGGTCATTAAACCACTTTTTTCTGTAGACAATGTTTCAGCTTTATCAAATAACATCAGATTCTGACCAATTTTATGTTTCATGCTGGAAACTTTTCAGGTTGAGTGTTTGATGATTAACTAACGTTCAATAGAGGTAAATAAACTTTAGGTTACAAATGAAGTGTTCAGATGCAAAAGCTTGGAAAAAAAACATCTGAAATGTTTAAAAACCACCAATAAAAAAATGCACTATGGAGGGATCCGCATCGGACCTTTTCATAGTCCTGGTGCACTGCGCAAGTACCTCAATATGCCTTCAGAGCTGACGTTCAGAGATGGTATTCTGTAGACCTTGTTTATAAAGTGTGGCTGCCTTTGAATCACCTCTAAACACTCATACATTCTCCACGACTGTTCACTCCTCGCTTAATATTTTTTTTTCCGTTTCTATGTAAACCCTGATGATGGTGCTAGACACTCCCAGTCGATCTGCAGTTGAAATGCATAGACCAGGCGGTCTGGCATGAACAATTATACATTTTTTTACCCCCATTCTGGTGCTCAGTTTGAACTTCAACATGTCATCTTTACCACGTCTAGATGAATTGACTGGCTGCTATGTGATTTCCTTGGTAACACAAAATGCTAATGAGTTATAAAGAACAAATGTAACTAATAAAGTGGCCATTTGTGTTTTGTACATGAACAAACCAGGCTTGTATCTACTTGAGCATGAGTAAATGATGGCACATATTTAACTCACCAGCTGTAAAAGCTTGCAATTCATCTTCATGATGCTTAACTTTTCATGTCTCCTCAAAGTGAGTCTCTTGAGTACAGTGCAGTGTTAGCTTTCCTGGCTAAAGCTTTGTATGTGGTCCAGGTAGCTGGACAGCTCTTCATCTCCCTCGTCTTGGAGATGCTGCTGATAGCATTGCAGGAGCCTTGAGGCCTTGCTCTCCATTGGGCTCTGGGCAGAGTTTGACATGCCCAGGATGATGCTGGTCAAGGCCTTGATGTAGTTCTTGGCCAGTGTCAAAGTCTCAATCTTGGAAAGTTTCTTATCTGTTTTGATGTGAGGAATGGTTTCCCGTAGGGCCTGAAAGGCATTGTTGAGTTTGTGCATCCTCTGTCTCTCTCGCTCATTACTCTCCAGTCTGCGTACATTGCGCTCCTTGGTGCTGCTGTGCTGCCGTCTCCGCCGTGTGCTTGCACGGGTACGGCTGTGCCCCTCAGCTCTCAATGTTCTCCATGTTCCACCCAAGCTGACGGACGCCTCTGAACCTTCCTGTTCGCTGGAACCTGGCTCAGTTTCCAGCGTAAAGTCAGGGTCGTGCTGCTCTGCCCAAGACTGCCTGCCCCGCTTTGACCCCTTGGTTTTGGACTTCATACTTGACTCACCCACACCCCAGTGTAGGTCCTAAACAGTCATTGACAAGTGGTTGTCAGACATTAGCATGCAAAACTGACATTTATCTCTCTGAGATAAAGCTGCACGTTTTGATCAGAATAGCTTGCTGGCTTACTGTCGCTCAATTTCAAATGGTAAAGATATTGTCTCATTGGTAAAGGTTTAAAGTGTGAAAGATAATATTTTTTAGATATAAAATAATAAAGTCAGATAATTGCTATTCTTTAGGTCAAAAATGAGCTTAATAAAGGTTATAATAAAAACTAAGAGTACAATGGGCTTCTTCTTATTATTATTATTATTATTATAAATATTATTACTGTATAATTTATATACGCGTTCAGTAAAATAGATTCTAACGCTTACATCTCATTGATAAGTTCCACGTTGTCACAGCTGTGGCATCAGCTGAAAGTAATCACTGAACTCATGGGATGGGTTTCTCTTACCTTGAAATAAATGTCCCCCAAACACGAGGTGATGTGCGGGGATGGGAGCCAGGCAGGGGGCTGTACTCGCTGGAGCTGGAACGCTGTTCTCGGGCTGTCGGTGACCGTTGCCGGAGTCAGACTGAAACTGAATGAACAGATAACGGTCGCTCAAGCGCGCTACCTGTTGCTGCTCGAGGGCCACGTCGCGCTTCTGTGACCAATCAAAGCAGGGATCCATGGTTCCGCTCGACCACGAGGCGAACCAGTCCGCGCTCAAAGACACGAGCCGCGGAGATGACGATCCCAAAATTTCTTCTTATTATAATGAAACATGGTGCTTGCCTTTCAGACTCTATCGTCTACATCTACTCCTTGCTTTAAAGTGAACACCTTACTGCAGACTATCCTTGAATAAACAAAATACTTATTAGCTTACTTTTGTTCTCCATTTTCACTCTACATGAAAATGTGACGTTACAATTTAAGATATCGGTTGAACAAACTGATAGAAAATGCATCTTTTCAACACAACATCTAATAGAGCATTCTTTTTTGAAAAAGTAAGAAATACACAAACAGCTATTTCAGGCAAGATTTTAAGGGGCCAACTCAAAGTTGTGACGGCTGCCTTTAATTTGTTAAGAAAAATTAGGAAAATGAAGAAGAATACAATGCAAACAGCTCTAGAATACAGATGACCTCGCTCCAGTGAAGAATCATGCTTCTCCATCTTTTTGCTAATAAAACAGTACTTGCCTCAGAGCAGCTCTGAAGCTAAGTGTAGGAGGAGGGATTGTGATGTGGGGTTGTTTTTCAAAAAGCAGGATTTCTCATTAATTCTATTGAAGGCATGCTTCAGCATACTGATTTTTGACATTTGGAATTCCACAATCCCAACTTTATGGGAACAGTTTGGGAAAGACCCCTGAGCGTTCAAATAAGTCTGTGCACCACTTAGCCAGGTCTGTAAAGAGACTGACGAGCGAGTGACCTGCAGATCCTGACAGCACTAGAACACTTTGGGATAAATTATATTGACAACTGTGAGCCAGGTCATTTTATCCAATTTCAAAACTCACAATTGCAATTTCAAAACTCACAAAAAAACATGCACTTTTGAAATGACCACAAACACACTCCTAAATCTTGCGTACATATAGTTGCTGCAATGGATTGGTTGACATCATTTTAAACCCTACAGATTTTCAAGGTAATGTGTGTGTGTTCTGCATTTTCTTTTAAAGCTATAGTGACCGTGTTCATCTATATACAAAATTTCAGATGCCACACAGATGGTTTTGAATCTCAAATTTCAAGTCACAGAAAGCTAATTGTGTCAATTGCCATGGGACTTAATTTGGGATTCCCTGTATGTAATTTGGGGATTTTTTTTGTCACATTTCAGACTGGCACCACCAGTTTTTCAGTCATCATATAACCCTCAAATTCATATCTTAAAAGTAATTGGGCAAATGAAACACACCATTTTTGGGGGGTTGCCAATCATGCAAAAATGGTCCATTCAACCAGATATCCTTTGGACTAAATGAACCCACAGTTCTCTAAAGTGCAAATTATTAAACAATGATTACATTTAGAGAAACAATTTGATCTCCCACAGTGTAAGGATTTTAAACTATTGAAGCTTTGTTTGTAAAGGTGTCAGCAAGTGGTGATGTGTAGAAGAACCACCCTCTTGATAAACGCTGCTATCAGACTAATCAAACATAGACTTGTTTGTCTTGTTTCTGAGTACAGTCAACCTGCTCCTGCTACTCCAGCATTATGAACCGCTCTGTTGCTTTCCTGTTTGTGTTTTTACCATTTCTGAGTGGAGTAGGTTTTTTTTATTTATTTCATACCTCTAGCAAAGCTCAATAATCAAAGATAACTGCACTTTAATACATATCTTTATCATACTTTAATACATTCTCACTGAACTAGATGCGTACATCCATTGAGAGTGTAAGCAGAAATAGAATAGATGGTTTCATGGTGAGGACATTCCCAGTTCTAGCTGTGGATGAGAGGGGTTTGCTCTGTTCCAGTGGCCAAAAGTGTAAACATGCCCCCAACACACTATCATCATGCCCAGTATGAGCCACTAGTTAGGTTTTTGCAAGAAAAGAAAGGCAAATGAACATGTACATTATTTTGTGATGAATATATTTAATGTTCCAAACAAGCGGCATGTGGTTTTGCAAAAACAGGTTGTTTTCAGAGTTTCTGGGAACAACTGCAGTGGACAGCTGCCTTACTCCCAGAGGCTGTCAGCTCCCTCTGATGCACCACTCACCGATGGCCTTGGCTCTAGTGTACAAGAGCTCAATTCTGAGACTATGGAAACAGTTTCTATCCCAACCCTCAGTGACTCAGGTACACACCACTAACCACAATATGGGTTTGGATAAAATAAGAGGTTTGGGGACGTCATAATCTTAATCAAATGATAAATTAATAGAAACCCAACTGAAGAGCAATTAAATCCTCATGCAAATCAACCTCCTGCACTTTACGCTACTTTATCAGCCCCTGGCTGAGTGTGTATCTTACAATGAACACTGAACATTGTCATAGGTAAAGATAAGTCATTCATTTGAATACTCTTCATGGGTTATCTTTAAAGTCCTGTTCATATTTCCCTTGGGTAGATAAGACACTCATTAGCAACCCCATGCTAAGCGCTAAATTCTTGCGAAGAAAGCTTTCGAGATGTGAGTTATGTAAAAATACTGTCAGAAGTCACAATAATTTAGCTTTTTGGTGAGAACACAGGGGGATTAGAAAACACATATGCCAAGAGTTTTGACAAATAGAAAGTTTAAGGGCTGAACTCAGCTACAGAAAGTTCACAGCTAAAAATAGCTATTTGAACACTGAGCTTTTCTCTAGTGGTCTGTACACCAGATGTGTCTTCACACACAACTCCGTCATTGATGGTAGGTATATATGTATCTTATTTTTTTTTGTGCAGAATGGGTCCCTGAAGTGTACCATTCGTATTGCAAATTCAAGCTACAACATTTAAATATTGCTTGAAAAATAGCATTTATTGCTTGTCCCCAGTCTCTGATGCTACACTTCAAATATAATGATCAAAACCTTTCTTTTGCATTAATATCTAATTCCATATATATGTTAGTTGTAAATACATTTGAATACACAAATATCTATTTACAAATGCTAATCTGTTATTCAATTCTTTCAAAGGCTTAGTTTAGTGTAAAAATGTACATATTCTGTAAATAACTGAAATATTTGCCCGTTGTGCAGTTTCTTCTGGCAAAAGTGAAGCATGGTAGAGGTTCTTTGAATGTTTGGGGCTGCATTTCTACACATGAAGTTGAAGATGTTCAGGATTATTGTGTTTTCACAGCTGAGAAATACAAGGAGATGCTCTCCATGTAATAATATCAGGGAGGTGTATGATTGGTCCCAACATTTATTTCTGTCAATGTAGAGCCGAATAACATTAATACTATCTTCAGTGTAAAAAACGATGTGTAAGGGATGGCATCGTCTCCACAGAGCACTGATCTCAACATCGTCAAATGTTTCTGGGATTACAGGAAGAAACAGCAGGACGTGAGGTCCTACATCCACAGAAGACCCTGTAAAGACTGTGTACGAAATGTTTACTGTTTAAATCAATGTGAATAAAAACAATAAAAAGCTTAATGACAGTGCTGCGATTAGTTTCAGTAATAATTTATTTCTTTCAGGTGAAAACATCCACTGCATTCATGCGTTTCCATTGTCATAGATAAAAGACTTTAAATTACGGTAAGTGAAATTCTCAACAATATAATGAATGCAGGTTTTGATGAAGGGGTTTATCTGTCTACAATTATATAAAAACAAAGCAACCCAGGATGACATATGGGCTATGTAGATTTTGCATCTATTATCCATTGATGTCATACAGCCTCAGATGTCATCATCAGACCTTGTCTGACTGAAAAAAAAACAGCAACCCCACACCAGTGCATTAAACCTGACTCACGCAGCATCATAAAAGAAGAAAGAAGTCAGTTTTTCCATGACCCAAAAGCTGCTCAGCACAGTCTGTTCTGTCTAATAGCGTAACAGATGCTTAAGAAGATTCCGAACCCAATCACATATTAATAATGATCAAAATACAAAGTCATTAAACTGTTGAAAAAACAAATGGACCAAAAAGAAAACACCTTGTTATTAAACGTTTACTACAGCCATGGCTTGCACTCTGCTTTTTCAGCTGTCCATGATAACAGGCCACCATGTGTTTCCTAAACTGTTAAACACAACTGAATTCTGTAGGTGAGAATGTGACCACAAAGCTAAAACAATATTTTGTATACCTTTAAACTTTGATTGAAGTACATTCCCAACGAGATGTAAATGCCATCTTTCCCAGATCTCTATATGCATGACAAGCTGGTCATCAGGTAAGTCGTTGCGATGTTTTTAATTGCATTTAATCATCAAAAATACTTGCGTTTTGGCACTTTTCAGTATTAAGCAGAAACAATTTACCATTTTTTTCTCCACCCGGTCTCAGTTAAATGGTTCTGGTCCAAGGGGAAAGTGACATCAATGCATGCCCTCTATTCTGAGTTGGGAAGATCTCCTCTTACATGTAGTTGTACCATGTTCCACTTATCTCTCACAGATCTCTCAGTTGGATTTATTACGTCCTATTGTAAATTTCCTTTAAAAGACAGAGGTACTTTGGGGAAGAGATAACCTGAAGGTGACATCCACATCAATTATTCCATTAGCCTCCATCCATATACCGGTATATGCTGGACCTTTCCTTCTTCTCCCTGACTCAGTCACAATCAGCATTATCGCTCCCACCTTCCTCCCTTTCACCTCTCATGGGGAGATCTACCAGCAAGTCTAGCTAGTACCTTGGGACTAGGTGGTCGAACCCCTGAAAAAAAAGGTCCAGGCATGTCTCAAACTAGGTCCCTCTATGCATGACAGGTAAATAGGTCCAGGATGCTGGATTGGCTTTGAGAGTCAGCCGAGACCAATGCTCAATTGTGTCAGTTATTGTTGTAAAACTGTTTTTGCAAAATATCTTGCATTGCAGATACATAACTTTATGAAATTTTAGGGGAAGCAAGAGTCCCGATACCTCTCCTGGCAGTCTGTCGTGACCGGCTATAAGAAACATATGGTAGGGCACAACCAGCATGAACAGGCTCCACCTGGGGTACAAGACTCTGAGACTTTGGTCGGAAATAGTCCCCAGATGGAGCGGAGGTGCAGGTATAGTTTAATGAGGCTTTTAACTGGGGAGGGCTCATGCAGTGAGAGGTGCTGTCTTATCGAGACTTTGTGTGTGTACGGGAGGTTCTTGGGGAGAGTTCAATAAGCTGAGAGAGAGCTTTGTGTCGGCTCCAGTAAATCCCAATGATATTGTGATGTTTACTTATAACTTCTCTTCTAGAAATCCAAATGTATTGCGCGTGTTATACTATAGTAAATGTATTTAGCACTATCTGTCATTATCTGTTGAATATGAAACGAAAGTTCAAAGTACAACTTAAAACCGTAAAGCAGTGGTCTCTACCCTTTCACATAGTCACCTGTCATGGCGTATCCTGGCAACGGGGATAAACAGCTGTCACTTTAAGGTTGCTAACATGCCTTGATTGAGAAGCTAATGGCAGTATGAACACAGAGTAGTAGGAGCAGAGGAGGGTGTTAGATCTTTGGTGAGGACCAGCCAAGAGTAAGACGGTGCACAGTCTACTTACTGTCTGAGTAAAACCAGCAATGTTTGTGTAGGGTCTCTTTAACCCACATAAAAAAGAACAAAAATAATGTATCCCAAGGACTTTACAATAATAATGTCATTCAAATACACTGGAGAAGATTCGTAAAGTTATGTAAAGCTGAGTCTCTCATGTTGTGTACGTTCAGTCTGAAAGAATTTCAAGACTAACTCAAACTGACAAACTCAAACTAAAATGTATTCTTGTTTGAAAATGGTTAAAGGAGAGTAAGCAGAGCTCTGGCTAGTGTGAATGTGTATGGGGACTCTTCCTGAGCTTCAGAGAACATGAACATGCAGAGTAGGTATTACCACCTGCTTGCTGTCTTGGTCTTTATTCCCTGTTCTGTCCCCCAATTAAATGTTATTCTGCTTTATTTTCAGTATAATCATATTTTCTTAAATTATTATTATTTATACATATTATTTATACAGTTGAGTTTTTTACTCAATTCAAGAATATGTAATCCTTTAAAATCAGAGACCTTTTTGACCATTTTTACTACTTTACAATTTGGTCTAATAAATTCCATTTAAAGCAGTTTTTGTGGCAATGCTTGATATCATTTTTTTTGTAAAACACCATCTTTTCTTTTTACAAATATTTTTTCATGACATTACACAATAATTCCTCAAGAATCCTGATCGTTAAAAAAAATCTGTGTAAATTTTCAAACATTGAGAAGGAAAAGTCTTTATGTTTAATAACAAAACTAAAGTTGAGACAAAATAAAAAATATAAATCTCCCAAAAAGCAAAGACAATGTCTAACTATATGAAAATGTTACAAAAAGGCGAACCTCTCCAAAATCTTTACAGTGTTCCAAGCACATTTCTGTCTTTTTGCTTTCATTTGTTTCAGAACTTTGAAAAATACAAGCCATCTCACAGGTCTTGTACTTCCAAGGATTATCTCTTCTTTTCGCCAGTAGATGGCAATTTGAGCGTTTCCAAGTTCATAATTTGCTGTAAACAAAATGTATTTAGAGATTTAAATAGAGAAATATACTCTTAGATGTGAAAATGCAACATTTTTCTCAAAAAAATCTATTAAACAGACTAAATAGATTAAAAACATTCCTTATGAGGGATAGCATGAAGGGTAAACCCCTGTACCAAATATTTTCAACGTTTTTGACAGTTGACAGTTATGTTCTATCACACCAAACATTAAAGATAATTAACAAAAGTCTAATTTTATGTACATCTAAAGAATTGGGATTGGTGACTCGACTGGTACCTACCTTCAGCTCACATTGGGAATAAGGCAGATTATACGGTTGACATGTTTCATTTCTTCGCAGGGCCATTTACAATCTGTGAATTTAGAGTCTTCAAATAACCTGAAGCCTGTTCTTTGGTTGTGGGAGGAAACCAGAGGGAACCCTTGTAAGCAAACGTCTGGCCTCGATCTGGCAAACTTCTTAATTGAGAGGTCTCAGTGCTATCCACTGTTCAATTGTGCTGCCCGGGGATTTCATTCGAAATCAGCAAAGCCGAACTCAATGAGATTGACCAGTTGGAATGTAAGAGTGAATGTTCTGCTCTTGTGATGGTGGCGCTAAGACTGAGCAGACTCTAAATCGTCTGTTTTTTTCCTGCTGGACTTCTCTGCGGCCAATAATTGAATCAAACTGTACACACATGCAACAACTGGCATTGCAGGAACTGCCCTGTACTGGTTTGAGTCTTATCTCACTGACAAATACTTCAATAAGCTGGAGGGGGAGGTGTCCGAGTTGTAGCAGCTGCAAGTTGTAGCAGGAGTTCTACAAGGATCAGTTCTTGGTCCTCTGCTTTTCTCGACTTACCTCACTTTCATGGGTCCCATCATCCACTTACCATTATCTTACAATGGGAACAACACACAACTCCACCTGTCCTTTCAAGACCCACATAACAAAATGACTGAATGATATCTTGCCATGGAGGAAGGCATCATCTGCAGCCTTTTGTCACTTCTCTCTTCACTGGCAATTGCTTTAAACAATTACAGAAACAGCACCTACCTTCCCTGACATTCCTACATCGCCCCCAGAAGCTTACTTTCAGATGTTCTATTGCATCTCAGAGAGGCAGTATATCTCCAATCAGAACATTCTTACAGAGCAACTAAAAGCTCTTCTTTTTGAGAGCACCTTTTTACTATTAAAAAATATCTTTCCTCTAAAGCACTTTATTGTTTCTGGACGTAGACAAAACCTCTTCTACGAGCACCTCCTATGATTAACTGACCTTTGTTACAAATATAGCTTAATGTGGGTTTATTGGGTGTTTAATAGCATATACTAAATGCATCAATGTACTGTAAATGTAGAACATTTCTGATTTATTCACTCTCACATAGATTACGTGAGCCAGGTGAGCACAAAAAACAATAGGAGCTCTAGAGGTGAGCATTTTTCATGGGTGGATGAGCGTCCATATGATGATGTGAAAAGCATCAAATATTTTCTCTTGCCCTCTGCCTGGGGTGCTTGGATAAACATTGGTTGCAGGCATCAGCGGATGCGTAATAGGAAACATTTTCCCATTGCTGTCACCAAGCAACCTCCAACCGGATGAGTCAGAAAGCTTGTGTGACGAAGTCAGTCAAGAGACACACATCTGCCTGGAGAGGGGGAATCTCTGGCTCTGCTAATCCCTGTTTCTGTAACAGGTTCTGCAGGCTTGTCTTCAGGGGTGTGTGCCTTCTCCACTCCTTCTAAATCAATACAAACACACAAAAGCTAGCAGCTTCTCTGTTTCAAGGATTTCGGTACAAGTAATGCCCTGAATGCTTTTACAAAGCAAATCCTTCAGTGCTGAAGAAACATAATGAGACTGTCATTAAGTTTTCTTCAAAATGATGCATTTTGCCTACAACTGAAGTAACAAGAAGCGTTAGAGATGTGATAGTGTGAATTATTAAAAAGTCTCGTGGCTTATTCCCTGTTCAACTAAACAAGGTACTATAGAATTTGGCTGGAAATTTTGAAATAGGAGAACACTTTTATGACAAGGCTTATGCACATGTTTTGAAGTTCACCTTCATGTAGTTATATGGCTGTTCAAAAGTTGGAAGTTGGACAATGTATGTACAGTATATTGTTTGACCTATATTTGTCCTTACAGGAAACATCATAATCATAAACCTATGGACAATCAACTGTGAACATTGAGTGTAACAAAAAACCATAAAATACTATGCAGTGTATGACTGTAAAGAACATAACCATCACAATCAAGACCCACAGCTAATTGCAGATGGAGAAGATGTTAAACAAATACTGTTGCGACCTCTGCTGGATGTATAAAGCATTACCGCTTCTCACTGTCTCCTAGTGGACCTTATGGACACTGCACCTTTTGTTAAAAGAGTATATATACACTGCCTAATCTTCTAGCGACACACAGAGTAGTTAACTGTTTTTTCACAGCCATCCCTAAACTTAAAATTAAAGACAATTTTCAATTTTATTCTTGAGACAGCCTTTTTTATTTCGACAAACTCATAAGTGAGCACAGTTAAATCATGCACTGTTAGACGGTGTTCTCACACCGTGTACAAAAACAAAATTAAAGTCTACAAGCGCCTGTTTTAAAACTGCTTCAAAACTGCATCCCCGCGGAAATAATTTAATTTTCATAAACCCAAAACATATGCATGTAATCCTGACATCAGGGGTATTCAACTAAAATTGAAGGAGGTCCGTAGGTTTTCATAGGTTTTTTTTAAAGCAAAGGTCCAGAAGATCATGACTTGTACTGCAATATATTATTGACTTGCTGCATGTAATCAATACTTGAAAGATAAATTAATTCAGTACCATTCAAAAACATTTGACAAATATATATATATATATATATATATATTGGGATAAATATATTTACAATAGTATCTAATTTATGAAATAATAAGAATGCAGATGTTCAAATAGATTTGTAGAGATATGTGTGTTCAAAACCTTTTTTACTCATAATGCAGTTTGACTTTTAATAGGTGTTAGTTTCTGTTTTAGTCCCAGTGGTTCATTTTTAGTGCTCACAAGTACAGCGTTCTCAAGATTTGCTCACGCTTTTGCACGAGATCACCCCTCCTTATTTCAGTCATGACCTGGGAAAGTTATTATAAGAGTTAAATTGATTTGTATTAAGAAGCTTAACTAACAGCAGCATTAATAACAGGGTTACGTTTCAAACTATTGACAAATGTGTTGCTTTCAACGCTATTTATTTTGTTATTGCCATTAAATGACTGAAAATAAACTATAGAACGTATAAAAATAAAATAAACAACTGAAATCAAATAAAATGCAACTTTACCATTTCAACCGTTCGACAAACAAATAAAAAGTTTTTATGTTTTAATTTTAAGTTGAGTTTAGCTCAAAGTTGAATGGGTAATTTGGAAGAGATTGCTGCTGTTTTCCCCACTGTGGCTAGTTGTGATTGACTAACAGTCTGGATCGAACCAGCCCTTCTAAAACTCACAGCTGTCTTTCTGCCGTTATTAGATAGCGGCTTAATTTGGTGGCCAACATTAGAATGTCTGTGCGTGAAAAACTGAACGTGTGACGTGTGAGAACAGTACAATTTGTGTCACACTCAATGATTCAAATCTAACTCTTTTAGCAAATTTTAACAGCTTTTTTCTTATCAACATACCAACATCAGGGAATTGTACCACAGATTCATCTCATTTTCCAGTTATTTACATGGTTTTCAGCTCCAGGCATCTGCACTTAGACGCTACATCAAACTTTTGGCGACACCTATTGGTGAAAAAATTACATATCATACATTTAACCAGCAATTACAATCGCGTGTCATTAAAAAGTAGTGTGTGTTTTATCAGAGTTGTATGAACTGGGCTCACATTGAACTGTTACTACGGTATATCTTCTTCTTCCCCCGAGAACCTGGACACATGTTGCCAAAAGTGCTCCTCTGGCAACAAAATCACAGATGCTGGAGTTTACCTCAACATACTCTTTCAGCATCAGGATGTTGTTGGCAGCGGGCAGCAGAAGCACCATCAGAGTTAAGTGTGGTGAGGAGCTGTAACAAACATGACAAGAAAAGAACTACAATCAAAGTTTTGTTTGGTCAGTTTGAGGCATTTGCAGCTTTACCAACTTACACCTCAGACTGACCAAACAAAGCACACTTAAATGATTTAGGGATGTTGTTGGAGCATTTTAGGAAGGTATTATTGCAAAACAACATTTGCATCTAGTGAAATAAACATCACAATATGCAAACAACTTTGCAACTATTGAAACCTCTTGCAAATCCTCTCTTTGTGAAAAAAAGGTCCTCTTATAATTACACAAACAAAAAAAACATGACATTTAGTTATCGGATCATGTTTTCCTCGCGGTATAAAGTGCTTCGGTGTCAAGGCTTTCATTTTTCATAAATCACTGGGGGGGAATGTGCTTATCCTTTAAGACGCCCCTGCGCTATGGCAACAGACCTTGTAGGGGTGCCTCAGTCTTCCATGCTCGTTGAGAAGGAAGGACGGTCACTATTTTAAGTGGGTTTGTGCTGCTCTTCTCACCAATTGACTGGTGACACTTCACAAAAAAGGGTCCCAGAAGCTCTGGCTATCCATTTACACATGAAGAGCAGAATCATCATATCCCACAAACAGATGATAGGTGACACCTAACAATCCATGAGAGCTGTGTAATTGGAAGCCTTTGGGCTTATTCTGAGCATGCAAATCAGAGCCAGTGGCGCTGGGACGCACATGCCCCACTACAACAGCTCCTCCATTCGTCTGCTGCCCCACTGCATTCTGGGAAAGGAGACAAAACTGAAACGTCAGCCTTGGCTGTCGTAGCCTTTTTTGGAAGAGTTGGTCCTGCAGCTCTGGTGTGCAGACGTTCTGAATAGTGAGAGTAATTCAAGATGGATTTGTCAACACAAATACATTACCACCTTCAGCTTAAATTAAAATGCTGCACCAGGAGTTTGGAAAGAACCCAGTTACCCGTAAATTACATTTCTATCAAAGCAAATTAATCAATAATCTTCATATTAATCTAGTTTTAAATAATGTGGCAAATATTGTTTTTGTCTGGTTTACTGGTAACACTGGTTTACATTCAATTCCACATATGTCTGATAGTTCCATATTGGTGCTTCTCCAGGCAATAGACCATTATTTATAAAACCATTTCTACATTGGTGGAGTTGAGATGACAATTCTGAAAACTAGAGCAAAAGTTTGGCCAAAGGGTATTACTCAAGTAGCCCCACCCTTGGATTGTTTCATTAGTATTCATGTAACATAAACAAATATAAAACATATTTCAGAAGACATTAGTAGGATATGTCCACCCATCAATTAGTCTGTATCATCATGTCCCTATAAACTGAGCTTTCCCGTCTCTCGCTGACGCAAGCAGCTTCCCACCTTGCTCCCCTTCGCCACATTTCATTGGGTGGGCTACTCGAAGGCATCCAAGAAGGACAGCAAGCCTTGTACATTTGTAGCCGACATTCACACCCTGAGTTCTAACAACTGAAAGTGATGCTGAACATCTCCTAATATCAAAATACTGCCGTTTGCATCAGGCTGTTATCTTTCCGTGGAAAGCTCCCTTTTGTCACCAGCCTCCTGTGGCTATTTTATGCATTTCAGTTTTTAACTCTTCCATATTCGCGTCCAAAGAAACCGTGGTAGGGTTTTGATGTTAGCCGTGTTTCTCTTTTTTTTTTTTTTTTTTTTTTTTTTTTTTTTTTTTTTTTTTTTTAAAAACTGTGTTTCTATGCAAAGAAGCAAAGTAAATTTATGAGCAAAACTTGAATATTGCATAAAATATTTGTGAACAAACCACAGTTTCCATCCAACGAGTCCCAGAGAACAAAACTGGAGTGGCGCTAAATTTCAAATGAAAACTGAAAGTTGCTGCGTTAGGAGGAGGCACTTTTCTTATATAATAATGTACTTATGTCTTAGAACATGTAGACAAAAGCAATATGGACAGTCATGCCATCTTGCTTTTGGAGGCAGGAGACTGATAATATCAAACCACTTGGATGACTGTCTTTGGCGATGGAATTTTAGACCAAAACAAATTAAATTCTGGAAATATAGTCCATTAATGCCCCAGTTCAGACAGAAACATGCATTCAGTAAATGCATTTCTATCAAATAAAAAAAAAAAGGTTTAAAATGTTAATCAAACTCATGATTTTCTTTAAGGCGCAACAAAAAAAATTAACTTTGTTTTTTTCATTTCATATTACAAAATCCACCTAATAAGTTGGATGGAAATACAGCTATTGACTGTATATAACATTGAGAGAGTGTAAAGTGATGTCAACCATAGGTTTCTGGTGATTGGTCTCAAACTGGGAGTTTGCAACAAACACCATCTTGGAAGTGTGACATTTCAGAACAATCAAAAATGTGCAACAGATGAGGCAGGACAGAGGAGGGACTTGGGCGTATTGAAGATAGCAGAGTGGCGTAAGGTTTGAACTTGTAATAAGCTGTTAATAAATGTCACACTCTTCAATTAGCAAACATGTAAGGCGCAATATCACTTAAATAAATAATCAGAGTTGTCAAAATTAAATTAAACAATATGCTATGAAAAAAAAACATAGAGACAGAGATGTTGACATTTTTTAACTGTAAAGTTGGACATTTGAACACGGGTGGCAGTGGGAACCTGCTCAGTAGCAGTCAGCTGATCAGTCACTTCTTATTGTGAACTAAAAACCCTGTACTGTTTGCTGGCCTATCGTAGGGTGGCATACATTCACCATTCACACTCAAAGAATATTGTGTCTGAGAGACAGCGCTGTAGTAGAGAACAGATGTACATGATTCCTGTGGCTCAGTTGGTAGAGCATTGCGCTAACAACGCAAAGGTTGGGGTTCAAATCCCAGGGAAAGCAAGAATTGACAGAAAACAATATGTTCATTCAAATATAAGTCGCTTTGGATAAAAGTGTCTGCCAAATGCATAAATGTAATAAAATGATTCAATGTCTGATTCTGCGGTTTAGAGCAATGAGCACAGAGAAATGCAGTTGACCTTCTGTTTGGCTCATCAAACATATCAGGAACAGAGGGCTGGGGCAGCGTAACCCCTCCTCCTGACTTAAAACACATTAAGAGATTAGTTTGAGCTGAACTAAAACTTCATGTTAATAACTCATATATTTATAACGTGGTCAGAAACTGTTTCTTGATAGAACTTTGTTATGAATCCACCTAGTGAACCCCAAAGTTGCATTTGTTCTTAAACATCTCTTGGCTCACAAGCTAGCTTAAGTTTCTCAATTTTAAATAGGATGATTATTTGACATAAATATGAAGTACAAATTTTCCAAGGCTGAACTCTTATTTTAGAGACGACAGTGTCCTTAATCTAATCCTATATATGGAAGCTATATATGGGTGTAGGGATGTTCTGCAGATTCTGTTTTATGCTGTGTCACTATAATGTAAAAATAAAAAAGCACCGTCAGTCTGGGCCTTCTGCCTGGGTTTGCCTCGCTGTCCTGGATCAGGTTGACTGTTTACAGGACACACAAAACACATTTGTATTTATCAGTTAATTTGACATTTCACGAGCCATTTTGTTTAGGACGACTACATGATATTCCAGAGTTGCACAATAAAAGAAACAAGCAGCCAGCAGTTCAACCAGAACATCTGTTAAAGAAATCAAACGCATCTGTTCCTTTTTTAAAATCACCAGTGCTTTAAGTGGACAGGAAGATGCAGCGGTACTCTCTTTCATGAAGGTCGAAACATAAAATCCTAAGATGTTTTCAGCACTGGTAGAAATGGTGGTACTCTAAAGAGCTTTTTTTAGAAGTGGTGGTTTTTGAGTAGCGGCCTACTCAAAGCACTGGAAAGCACCCAGAAATTATTTCAGTTGATGAGAGTTCACTTTCAATCAACTCACAATATGTAATAATGCCATTCAGATTATTTTGCTCATTAAAAGGAACCAGGCACCTTTTTTTTGGAATAGACTCATTTTTAAACTCATCTATGGAGCTAGATATGTGCCAAAACAATTTGAATTTTATTGATTTGAATTATTGACCATTGTAATTTAATAAAACTGACTTTTATATGTCATAAATATAAATGTTTTGAATTTTGTTTCTTGAAAAGTAAACCTTTGAGTTTTAAGACTATTTTTTCTAGAATCGTATTTTTTAACCTCTCCTTTTTGGGTTTTGCATATATTTTGTTTGTAAAAATACATTTTCAAGATGAAAAAGTCAAAGTATTTTATAAGTCAAACATCAAAATTTGGGTTGTGAAAGTTTAGCCCTTTTTGCTATTACTGACTATGGTCAGCCTGATGTTAGCAAATTGCCAACTTCCACCACTCTGCTAGCCAGATGCACTGTATTCTAGCCCATAACTAATAAGTTCATAGCAATCAAATGTTATGCCGTGGATGTCAAATGTCATGCAGTTGACCAAACTATAAAGTTTCGAGTCCTCCTGATATTTATAGGACTTCAATTGAATAGGGCTCAATATTTTATAGCTAATTTGTGTCAAACGCTTACAAAGTTTAAAAACTATGGCAAAGTTGGCACTTTATTTGAATTTGTACTGTGGGGAAAAATAAGGAACAGTAAGTGCCAAAATCCTTTTAAACGTTAAATTGCTTCACATTCTAATAGATGTCATTGCTGTTGAGAGCTTTGTGAGATTTTTTATCATAATATTGAAAATTATATGATGGAGACCCAAATTACTGAATCTACCTTCTGTAGCAATGACCACTAACTGTATTTTAAAACAGATTTTGTTTAAATCGAGTCATTCACTTTTGTTTTAATTCTATGAGCTATGTCATGTTTTTTAACATTATTTTGTAGTAGACAGACATAAGTATTTAAGTTTAGAATTAATTTTGAGTGCATGTGCCACATTTTGAGTAGAACATTATTGTAAATTTGGAATATATATCCCCTATTTTATGAGCTGAACAATATCGAAAATGTGAGTGTGTATTATGTGAGTTGAAAAATGTTTTTAGTGAATTACACCCCAATTATAAGTTGAAGAATATTAATATTTATAAGATAACATTGAGATCATTCAAGGCAACTGTAAATATAGTTTTTATTTTATGTAAACTTAAAACATTTAAGAACATTGCTAAAATAATTGTTGTGTAATCTGTTACGCAGTAATGTTTGAGTTCTCTGAACATGATGTTATGTAATTGGAAAGAGAAAATGACAATCCCTCTGTATCTTCAGGACATTTTGTCTTGCCAGGCCTTGGGTTCTCCCAGTAATATCCAACTTTATGATTCTGTACTCAACATCCCATATGGCTTTGCATGACGCTTCAGCTCATAAAACCTACTCTTTCATCTGTGTCTTTCTACTCTCTTTGAGCTGTTGCAACACTCCTGTTATCTTCTTCCACTTTTTTGGATATGCTTAGGTCCTTGTTACCCACAGTTCTTAGAACAGACACTGATTGTAACTAGAACAGTTATTACAATTTTTAAATGATACTTTTTCACTTTAATTAATGTCCATAGACCCTTTTGTTGAATACACGTGTGCTCTCTGTGTGTTTACAGGCTGTAGTATATACATGAACAGGGTCACCTGTTCTAAGCCTCAGACGTCTCACTTACTGCAGCCCTGAAACTGCCACATGAGATCTGAACCAGGCCAAGAACATGCTCGTGTTCTCAAAATAGAGAAAGGAAAAAACATTTACAAAATGCTATAAAAATGTGATGCCTGCACTGGATACAGTGTCATGGCTGTTTGCTGCCATCCATTCTAGGTGTGAAGTTCCTCCAAGAGATACTGTCATAGTCATAAAACCAGAGCCAGGTTCAGGGAAACCCCAAAGTTACTGTACAAGCATAATGCTCTTATCGGTCACACCATGGTCTACTACTGTTGCACAGCTCACTATCATTCTGGTTAAAACCCACACATCGCTCTGCAGATACAGAGGGAACCCTATAGACTGTTTTACCGTTAGCATGATAGCATTGTAGCATTCAACCAAACTCACAAAGCGCTGAATGCTAAAGCTTCTGCCTTTAACTATTTCCCCTCATGCTGTTTCAGTTGAATTATGGGAAAACAAATCTAATCCTCCAACTCCTGTGACTCAAGCTTAACTTTATGGAGCAACACAACTCTTTCCCTAAATCTGGCTGAACATTCACATTTAATGATTAGCATATACACACAGAGGGTTTTCATGCTTTATGAAATCAGTTTGATTTTTACAAATGTACATCTGATTAGATTGAATAAAAATAAAACCATTACATTTATTAACTACAGAGTTGTGTTTATTTAGTCAAATTATCAGGGAGAACTATAATTGACCACCACTAATATTTTAACATGTTATTTACACCCCATTTGATAAGATTTCATCCGAATCTCATTCCCATTATTTATCTGACTTTTTTAAGTATATAAAAGATATATAGTAGAAAAGTTTTCAATAGTATTTGGTCTGTGCCTTCTTTTGCTTTTATTTCACACATACACTTGGAGGACTTGTCATTTTTGCATTTTGAAACTAAAATTCAGTGACTGCACACGTGATCAAACCTTTTTCAAAAATGTCTTAAAATATATAGTATTTCCACATAGCCAAAGACTCAAGATCCAAATAATTCTGGTACTAATCAAATGCTTATTTGAAAGTTAACGTTCAATTTATTTGCATGTGAATGGTCATGAAAAGACATTAATAAAGGGAGCAGAAAAGCATTAATACTTTGCCCATATACGATTTTCTTAATTAAATTATGTCATATGCATTAAAAAGAAGCTAATGACTTAATTTCCCCCACAAAAAACCTGCTAAAAATACCACTAGTTAATAATATCACTAGCTGATCAGTGAGTTTACGTTTTCAATAGGACTGTAACCTTTTTCCCTTGTCAACTTCAACACTGATCTCCACCATGAGATCATGACAAATATGTTTTTATACCCAGTACTTTAATGGTTCTTTGAAGTCAAACAAAGCAATCAGAGATCTCCTTTGACTATTAGCTGTGGCCATCAAAAAACTCAATGCACCACTTTTTCATTCAAACACATGGAACGGTGTGATTTTCATCATATATTCCCTTTTTAAATAGTCAAAAACAGCCAAAGGAATCCTACCCCCAGTCCTCAATGTACTGGCCTTTAATCCTAAATGTCTGCAGTTCCTGAGGGTAAGTGAATGACAATGACAGCATTGGCACAATCAGCCTGAACCCTGTGGCCGTATCTTTGGCAGAGACTCAAAACTTTAGAGGGGTTTTCTCATATTCAACTGCACAACTTTTGTTAGTAACACATGGCATGAGAAGTGTCCAGTTCTGTGACATGGGTGCTGTTACACAACTGATCCAATCTTCTGTGATCTCATTGTGAAGCTTTAGGACTCTTTTTGGCTTCTATCCACATCTAAAGGCCTCCAACAGGCATAACAACCCTCATCACAAGTGGAATTCACAGACTGGCAATATTGGCTGCTCAATTAGCACCTTCGTGTACTTTACAGTTGTAGTTGCAGAGCACATCAGAGGGGGCATAGCTCACGTGGAGGGGGAACCTAATGGGCTAGTGTTGTTTAAGGACTCATTTCAGCGCTGTGTAAATCAAACGTGGAGGAAGAGCACCCAAATGTGCTCTAAATGTGTTTGTTTTGTGGCTGCCTTCAGATTTATGGCTAATGATGTGAGCCGAGGTCACCTCATGGTGTCCGTTCATGCACACACAAACATTCCAGCCTCCACACAAGCACACTTGGTGTTGAGTGATTAATGTTGAGGAAGAGGAGGAGCGTGGACTGAAACTGAGGCAGCCGTCTTGGCTGAATCTGAGAGTCCCTTCGGCATGCCAACATCACAGCTGGTCTGCTGGAAATAGATAGAGATGCAACTGAAGCCGAGAGATGGGAACAGAGCAATCTTTGCCCTGATTTCTCAAAGACTTGATCACCGTAATTATGGAGAGCTTTTGAAAGATATTCTCATCAGGAGAATCCTGCATTGTAATTCCTAGCACTTTGATGACAAAGCTGTTGGTGGATCTCGAGTAAATGAGGATGCATCAGAGTAGTTGTAAATCTATCAAGTGGGGCTTAAGAGAGAAATCTCAAGCTGTTACTGAGAAGCTTGGCGTGGAAAGAAACGTCTCAAAATAAATCTGAAGTGTTCCAGACATGTAATGATTAAAATACACTAATTGCAACACATTGCTCACTTATCAGCTCATTAACCCTTTCATTGAGCTATCCAGCCTGACAAATGTGAAAGATCAAAACCACCTCCATCCACTGACAGAAGAACAGTGCATTCAGTACATGAGTCAAAATAAATGTTTAAATATTATTTAGAAAACTTACCCCTATCTCTCTATTTTGTGTGTTCATGTGAGGTGAAGTGGTGTCCCAAATCTCGTCTAATGAAGGTGAAGGGTCTACAGTGAAGGCTTGTACGCCCCTTCATTCCAGGGGATGTTTAGAGGAACACTTCAAAACAAAGGGGTAAGATGGCCGCCAAGTCATTTTGACATTTATAGACGTTTTGAAATTATGAAAATTATGGGGTAGAACTACAGGTAAGTGAGAGATCTGCCACTTTTAGCATAGGTTATTGAATCCTAGTAAAACCAGTAGCACTTGTGTATCAAATGATAAAACAGCTTTCATATCTTTATGACATTTTTACCATTTAAATCTTAACTTTTAGACCAACATCATTTTGTAATTCCAGTAGAGAAAAAAAAACAATGTTTATATTTATTGAAACTACTTCACAGAACGCTTCTTTTTCTACTTCACAGAATGCTGTAAACTGCCATTTACAACTTGATGTAACCCTAAAATAACTAAATAGGACAATTGTGATAAATATGGAACTTATTTTGTGAACTTGAAATTTCCCCAAAACCCTACTGGTTTCAGTGGACTCGATAATCTACACTAAGCTACATGTCAAAAGTGCTATTACCAGAAACCGAGAAGGACAAATTTATATAAAATATGGAGTGATCTTGTAAAAGTTTGGGTTGAAAGTTGTAAAAGTTAAACTGCTGCTTTAGGACATTCTGACACATCTACTTTAAATTTAGTATTTATTATATTGTCTTTCTGGAAACTTCACTTGATGCCATGACTTCAGGTGGTTTTAGGGTAACTTTATCTAAAGGAATTTATTTGAAATGATATTATTGTATAGTATGATAATATTCATAATATTGCACTGAATATGTCACTTTGACGGGCAGCACAGTGGCGCAGTGGGTAGCACTGTGGCCTTCCAGGTAGAAGGTTGTTGGTTCAAGGCTCGCCGGTGACCTTCCTGGAAGGAGTTTGCATGTTCTCCCTGTGAGAACATGCAAACTGTCCAGGGTGTACCCCCGCCTCTCGCCCGATGTGTGCCGGAGATAGGCACCGGCAGACCCCCGTGACCCCGAAAGGGAATAAGCGGGAATGGAAAATGAATGAATGAATGAATGAATGAATGTCACTTTGACAACAGAAGACATAAGGATGTAAGGAAGCACTACTGTTCCTCAGCCGTTGTTAACTGGTTGAATACCAAATGATGTATATCTTGTTATCAGCATAGATATACATGTATACAGCTATATGTATACAATCACAAATATTATATAATGAAACAATTATCCCGACAAATAATGACATTTACTGCTAGTAAGTGTTATGCCAATGGGACTTTCATTATGACTGAAACATATTAAACATATTGGTTTAAAATATCACTTTGAGGAACATAAACCTGCTATAATGTTGCATGTAAAAATATTATAAATGTCTGACTTAATTGTAAATTACAATAAATAAAAAATGACAGAAAAATGTAATACACAATAAGATAATAAAAGTCATCTCAACTCACCAAGTAAGGTTTTCCTTCATTCCCTCATTTTAATGTTTAGAATCCCACAGCTCCAGATACCCTTCTGTGCACCTGATGCAATATTAAAACAAGAACAAAGGACTTCCTTGTGTTACAGTGAATATGAAAGTCCAGCCCTGGGTTTCCCTTGTATCCCTTATAGCCAGGAAGCTGCTTTCCTGCAAACAAGAGTCTGTGTGGAGCAGGGCAAGGCCACAGGGGCAGGTAAGAGTAAGCTGGGAGGATGTTTTTGTCATTGCTTAGGCCCTTGGTTGGCAGCGCACATGAGCGGGTAAACGGTCATCCTGAGGAAGAGAGCCTGAGCAGGAAGTGAAGCTGACGTCACAGTGATTCACAGATCAGCATTTGTCTGTAGTCTCATAAACACATGAAAACAGGTGGACTTCATCTTATTGTGTGCTTCAGACTTTGCTTTTTGTCTTTGAACTAAAACCCTCTCGTTTGAAGGCTTGTTGTCTTAAAAGGCTGTGTGTGCACAAATACAACCTTTGTACAGGAAATAAAATATCTCATCATCTCTTTCACAAATACATTTTGGCTAAAGATCTGTTTGATACTGGAAGAGGCTGTACTTGAGTAGCAGTAACAATGGCCACAGCGTCCTGGACAGGTCAGGTGGTGTGGAGACCGCAGCTGTGGCTGACATGCACACTGATGGCTTTTGACATCACAGAGTCCATTTGAACCTGCAGTTGTAATCTGTTCGCATATTCCTGCAAGTAGAGGCCTGAGATTTTGTAAAATCTGTTGGAAAATGGCGATCACAGACGTCTTGGCTGCTTCAGACATTTCAACTGCCATAAATGCGTGTCGAGGTAAAGTGGGAGTGGATCATCTCTAAAGTTTTAGCTGTAGAAGTTGTTTAAGTTTGGAACAATTTCACTTGCTTTGTACGTTTTGCTTCCTCAGCAAAAGATTCGTTCAGCCCTAAGGCATTTTTTGCAGCAGTGGGCTTATCGAAGAAGTCTCTACCTGATGTAAAGAAGGTTTTTATAATGTTGGACCAAGACAAGAGTGGGTTCATTGAGCAGGATGAACTACAGTTGAGTACTGTGCTTTTTCATTCATAATATACTGGATTTGAACATTGTGTCTCCATTCTAAGCTTACTATTCTGGTATTTGTTTTTACTGAATCAACCAATCACAAATTAGTTGGTTTGTGACTAATTATGAAAATCCATTTGTCATTCGGACTTCTTTTCTATGCTAAAGTGTTTGAAAATTTTCAGTTTTTGTTTGAAAAAGAGTTCAGTTTTTAATCAATGTGCTGCTGTTTGACACAATTCATTAGTTTTGGTGTGTTTCTAGTAATTGACCAATTGGTATGCCCAGCCTCAATAAAAAAGATAAGCCAATCATAGTTGAGCATTTAATGTTACATAGACAGTGTCAGTACTTCCGTGTAGATGCCTGGAGTTAAGGCAGTTATTACCTACAAAAGTCGTGTTTTTACGATACGTGTGGCAGAACTGTACACATCTAACCAAAACAACACAGAGATAACCATCTGCTTTAGACATTTGTTTTTTGGTTGACCACAGAGTGAACATAATCCAGAAAAGACCATGAAGGAAATCTACACTTAACTAAAGTTCTTAAACTATTGACACTGTTTAAGAAAATCCATTATATGTTGAAAAAAAACATGTTGGTCCTAGATATTATTTCGTCTTTTTGAATCATTGGTCACCCCACCAATTATCTCCAAATGTTTCCCTTAAGATCTTGGGATAAGTCGCTTGCAGTCATTGCAGTCGTGTCCCATTGAAAAACACAGTTGTGATTAAGTAAAACTGGTTGTATTTCACCCACTGCTGAATAATCCCCACCTTCGCTGTGCAACAATAATGGGACATTATTTAATTTGTTTAGTTTCTATAAATGTTTGATTGTGCTGTAAACTGCTCTTTTGCTTCACTGAGTTTTTTCCGAGTGGAGCTTCAACATGATATCACTCCTTTTGCTTGTCATGTCATTGCCCTACTTTTTCCTTACAGAGGCACCCTCAGATATTTGATGTTAGCTGACCAATACAAATCAGCACATTGATTAGATATCATAAAGAATTTCTCTATGTGACTTATAGTGACTGAAGAGCCATTGTTAATGGACAATTGACCCCAAAATGAAACCTCTCCATGCTCCTCTTTTTTGGTTCTCTTTTGAGTTTCTCAACAAAACGTTGGACCATTTTAACCTCTTTATTTGTCTTACCGTTTAATAGCAATATTAATAAATCTTGACCATTTCTTATCTCAGGTTGTTTCTACAGAACTTCTCTGCTGGGGCTCGTGCTCTGACGGTGGCAGAAACCAGGGCCTTTCTCAAAGCTGGAGATATGGATGGTGATGGGAAGATTGGATGGGAAGGTCTGTGTCAACAATGATGCTTTTTAAATGTGATGGGCCAAACACAAATGTCAAGATTAACAAACAACTCTTTATTTCCCATAGAATTTTCTGCTCTTGTCAGTGAGTCCTGAGACCAAGCACAGAGGAGAAAGGAGTGTTGCTACTAGAGTCTGGTTTAGAATCAGCATTGCACTCTGTATAGTCCGTTTTCTTTGTCTAATTATTACAATCAATAAAGACTGACAACCGAAATGGTGAAAATGTTTGCTTATCTAGAAGGGTTTTTCTTTATAAAAACTACAATTTCCTTGGGTGAATCATGGACTCGGTAATCAATTACAGGGCCAGGTTAATTCCTTGGAGTAAATTGTTTCCAATCCACCTGAAATACAAGCACAAGAAAGGTGTCCTAGCCTGTACTCAAACCCAATAGTATCCAGCTGCAGCCACCACCACTTCCAGAACACCATCATGAGAAGGGTTGGGCAGTTTCTGGTCATGTGTGCAGATCCAGATCACGTGACCAACACCACTTCCACAGCACATGCACAAAAACACAAATGGCTCTTTGCCCTAATTTAATTTTGATATATTTGTATATAAATGGAGTTAGTATTTGGGTTAGAATTAAGGTTACTGTTACAGATAGGCTCACACTTACCCAGTGTACATACCGTGCTACATTCCTCAGCGAGGAATATTTCGATTGTTTTGACTGATTGTTTTACCAGTCTCATGCGGGTGTTTTGAGGGCGGTGTTTGAAAAGCAGCAATCACCACACCACAGGGCATTACTAGTTACAATAATTTAGAAATCTTCTGTAACTATTTCATAGTTTATTTTTCATAGTTTTTTTTTTCATGACAGATATTTTCTCTGTAAATTTGGTATCAGTTTACTTTAAAAAGACACGGTGCATATGTATCATTAACTAATAATTAATTAATGATTAGTTAACTATGACATGTGAATGAAAGTGAAGTCAATGTATAAGTAACTAACCATTAATTAACTTTTCATTAATAATGAATTGGTAATTAAATGTTTCCCTCTCACATAAATTAGGTAAGATGTAACAAAGTTCAAAGGTAAATAAGTTTTGTTATTAGTAATTGACTTTACTTCAGAAGGCACGTTGCTTTTAAAACAGAAACTGTTTTTTGGAGCAGAAACTGGCTGGATTTTGTCTGGCAGTGTGTGGTAATACATATATATAATGTATCAAAATACCAATGCTGTCAAAATAAACGAGTTAACATTTTATTAACTTTAAAAATTCCTTGTTTGCGCATAAAATTATTTTTTTTATCTGATTGACAAATCAAATTATCTCAACTTAGAGATTTACAAATGAAAAAGATGCATAAAATACATTTGTAAGGTTTTATCGTTGAAAAGTTTTATAGCACCTATGACTGTAAAACTGTAAAGTTCACACCACTAAAAATATTTGTTTAAGCCAGTTGGCTCAACACTTTGAGGTTTACCAACCTTATAGTTTTTAAGTAAACATTACTCAAAAAATAAATGTTCTGAAGCAAGCGCTTTACACTGTCAAATTTTTGGGGTTAGTGTAACGTGGAATTCAATGAACTTTTGGTAGATGCTAAATATGATTTTAATGTATGATTAGTAGTGATTTACTGTGTGTTTACATTTTTTATTTCTGAAGTTGAGATTGAGATGTTCTCTAGTTCAGAAGCATAGGTGGCAGGTACGAACAGGGCTGCTGTCCTTCGCGGATGCTTTTGAGTAATCAATGAGATGTAAAGAAGGTGAGGAAGGTGGGAAGCTGATCAGACAGAATCATTGGGAGATGTGAAAGATCAGCTTTTATCATCGTGGGAATTGATCTATTGATAGGCGGTCAAGTCCCAATCAGACTCCTCAATTGTGTCCAATGAATTAAACAATATTTAATTGTATGATTAGGGAAACCCTACACCTAACTGTGATTCATTTTTGGAGGGGCTTGTGATTGATTAGTTCATGTTAGGTGATGGACAGAACTATATTTAGATCTTCAAAGTACATAAAGACTTATTCAGAGACAAAACTTTTAGCGTTTAATCATATTTGTCAGTAATCTGAGACTCCAGAGCCTTGCACTGCTGTGCAATCCATCTCAGCTGTCTCACAAACTGTCCCACATCATATTACTCCATGTATAGAATATAAACTGTACTTGGGTAACACCCCGTCTCAAAGAAAACAGCATTAAACAATGTTCTTAGACCTTGTCCTTGTATTAAACTATCAAATAAATCAGCAAAATCCCTAGTATACTATAATCATTATTTAAAGAAATGATCATAGCGCACATGAGAATATTTGATGTGTGAATGTGATATAAAAATCCTGTAATTTATATTAATAAATGGTGTGATAATGTGCCTGGTATGATCTTCCCTGAATGATAATGTGTTAGTTCTGTATTATGAAGTGGAACCAAATGTGATTCTCCATATTTTAATCCAATTAAGCGCTTAGTCTCTAGGGTGTCTGCAGCCAGCGTTTCCCATAAGGAATCAGAGCATCATCCTTCTTGAACGGATAAAAATAGAGCTATATGATTGGTGGACACATTTTTTCGAGACTTTACCCAACCTAAGCAAATGGTGTCCGTTACCAGACTGGACACTAAAGTATAAAAGCGATGGACATGGCAGCCGGGGCAGTCGCCGCACATCTGTGGAACAGTAACAGCGCAGCGCAACGGTGAGTTCCCCAGAGAGCCTCACCCTCACGAGGATCATTCACAGCGTGGTTGTCCTGCTTCAATAACTGGAATACGACTAACGGGGAAAGAGGAACAAACCGGGGATATTACCGGATTTACAGCCAGGATTTTAAAAGGCGAAAGAATCACTTAAAGGACCTGCTGCTTTTTGAGTTTTTGGATCAAGTCATTGCTCGCTTGTTTCGAGTGACTTATCGTTGTTTTGCTTTTTCATTTGGTTGAAACTGGTTTAGCAGGGAAGTTTAGGATGAAATTGAGAGGGCTGACAGGAAAGTTAGTTTTACTTGTGCTAACGTTTTAAAGTGTTATAGCGTTGTGAGGTGAATATGTATAGATGGTGACACTAATTTCATGTTCCATCATCTTGCTTGGGTGTAATTTACAGATAAACCAAAAATGGCCTTTGCTGGAATTCTCAAGGACGAGGATGTGGCTGCAGCCCTGAAGGACTGCGCCGGTAAGACCCGTTAAACTCCCCACAGAGCATTAGAGGTGGCTCGATCGGTTTATTTTACCCCGGTTTCTGGGATTTCATGTCATTCTAGCTGCTGACTCTTTCAACTACAAGACCTTCTTCGCCAAGGTTGGTCTGAGCGCTAAGACTCCTGATGATATCAAGAAGGCCTTCTTCGTCATCGACCAGGACAAGAGCGGCTTCATTGAGGAGGATGAGCTGAAGTACTTTTAAAATATATTATATTATATTATGTTATATTATATTATATTATATTATATTATATTACATTACATTACATTACATTACATTACATTAATCATATCAGACCAGACCATACCATACCTTACCATACGATACGATACCATAACATATTATTTTATTGATTCATTTCCTGTTGTACTTTCTTCTAGACTGTTCCTGCAGAACTTCTCCGCTGGTGCCAGGGCATTGACTGATGCTGAGACCAAGGCCTTCCTCTCAGCTGGAGACAGTGATGGCGACGGCAAAATTGGAGTTGATGGTATTGATTATTCTTCTTTTATTAAAATGATAACTGAGTAAAGGGTAATGGATGATTCTTACAGTGACACAGTTGTGATAAAAAAATCATACATGTATAAATAAATATACATATATAAATATATATTATTGAGAGAAACTCGAACTAAATTTTGGAACAAGTTACAAGGGATTTTTTGGTACTTTGGGATGAAAAATAAATGTTCGCAATGTATCATTTGAAATTTCCCACAAGAAATTATTTTACCACAAGAAAAGGATTCCTGACTTTGTTAAATCTATAATTTAATATAAATTGTAACAGTTTTAATAGATCCTTGCATTGAAGAGGTTTCATTTAAAAATGTTAATGCAAAATATCCTATTCTTACGATCTGCTTGTGTTGTGAAACTCTTTTATTTGTGAAATTCTATTAGATAATTATATAATAGATCATATAACTCTTTGGACAGAGTCAATAAAAACACCTAACGATTTCTAAAGAGCATTTTTAAAGCAAAATGTAGACATACCTAGGAATCACATGTTTAGCTGCCGTTACTTCAGAGAAATTTTTATATCATCAAAGAAGGTGAGCCAAGAGGATTAAAATGTGTTAATTTAAAAAGATTTAAATAACTGAAAAGCTAACTTTGAAACCAGACTGTAACTTAGAGAGTTTATGGGACCAACATCCTTCCCCTTAATTGATAAATTTGGAAACTTAAAGTTGCTTCAATATAGGCTTTGAGGAACAAAGGGTCTAAAAAACTACACACTGAACCTCTGTGAAACTACACACTGAATAAGAGTGATTAAACCTGTAAATGTAAAGTTGATGTGAATTCGTTCATGTCTCTCATTTTTTCTTTTCAATTTCTTTCCACAGAGTTTGCTTTACTCGTAAAGGCCTAAGCATTCATGGACCCTCATCTTTAGAACCAGAGCTCTACCTATCATCTTTTTTATATTTATTTATCAATGCCCAGCAAACTCATCCTCACCAAGAACCATGTTCAATGTCTTGAAAAGCTATTTATTATTAATGTTGTTTCATTGCATTGTATTGTTCTGCAAAACCTGTGTGCAAACATACAATCTTATTGCACTTTAAGGACAAATAAACAATATATTTGATTAAGACCTTCTCTCCTGAATGTTTCATTACACAGCACAGTAAATTAGAGTTGGCTCTTTGAGTCATAATTACTATTAATAAAATTTTTTTAATACTTGTAAAAAGGAATGATTCTATTTTTTTTTTTTTACAATTATTCAGGTTTGTAGCTGAACAACTAAAAGTGAAAGCACTGGAGGAGTGCACAGATTTTGACAGATATTACAGAAACCTAAACTAGCTCACACATACCCTGATGTACATACCTTGCATCACCACGCTACAGTCTGCAGTGAGGAGTCTCTCAATTGTTTTGACTCCACCCCACCAGTCACACACTGATATTCTGACAGCTAGATATGTCTCAACAAAAGGCCAAACTCTTCAGACAAAGGTGTATAGTATGGATTGGTTGATGTTATCCAAGCTGATATTACACACTTTCTAATATTAAAAAATAAATTATATGGGTGTCACAGATATAAACTTGTAGCCGAATTTATAGCTCTTTCATGAAAACAATCGCAAATCAAACTTTCAATTTCTCAACAGTTTTATTGCTTGAGATAACGTAGTACAGAAATGAAAATCTAAATTTTTACAAAAAAGATATGTACATACACACACATATTGGTCTCATTTAAATAGCCGGCTTTACAATCAGTATCAATAGACAAAAACAACTTCTGAAAACACATAACCTTGTTTTTTGCAAGGTGCATTTAAATAACAAGAATTACCTTTGTAAAGCAGGCAAACAAAAAAATGTACTATCATACAAGGCTGTACACAATAAAAAAACACAGAGTGACAAATTCAGAGAATTAACGGTTAGATTCCACATCAACCACAAACCATTTAAACATTCTTTTCCATATTCTAGCCATAGATATCGCAATATTATGGACTTGAACCGTATATGTACCTTTTAAGCATCTTCATTTAAGAATATAAATAGAACAGCCTGACCACTGGACGAGATTTTCAACTGACTGCCTCTCATGTGGTGTCCATTTCATTATGCCTTATATTTCAGTCGAGTTGTAGTGGTATATAAAGTGGAAGCCATGGGCTTTGGCTCACTGCAGAAGCAGCCAATTTCATCCGTGCGAATCCAGACCCAAATACAACCAGAGGTGAGTTTTTGCAATGTTGGGGAAAACAAGGAGAAATAACAGGATAGCAGCTCATCAACAAAAAGAGTTGGATGTGATGTATTTACGTTTCGGCACCTGGAGTGGGAATAATTGAGTGATTGATCGTGTTGGGATTTAATGTTGCACCAGAACTGGTTGGATTTGTCCTTTTAAATCGCTCGACGTTCTTTGTTGACATGCAGTTACCAAATATGTGGAGGCTAATTGTGATATCCCCGTTGTGTTCTTATACTATCTACATCAATATTAAAATAATCTATACTAAAGATTATTATTAAGATTATATTATTATCTGTTTATCTAGATTAAAATAAACACTTTCATTTTTAGGTTTAACATGGCATTCGCTGGAATTCTGAATGAGGCTGACATCACTGCAGCCCTGCAGGCCTGCCAAGGTAATCTGTGTATAAACTCAGCTGTGATCAACTTCAGGTCCTTTCATACTTACATGACGTGTTTTTTTTTTTTTAACACTATATGGGAGAACAGTGACAGTCACATCAACTCTGTAGGCAATTATTATTGACTTTATAAAGAGCAAAGTTTCCTTCACTGCTCCATTTAGCAAAGTCCATTGCACAGAAAAATAATCTGAGTGCTTGTAAATATTTAATTAATTAACATAAGTATTGTTAACAATAAAGTGTTAGTTCTAGAAGCAATTGTTTGCTAGAAGCAATTTGTTTGAATTTCTCATAACCGTTTATATGATTTGTTCTCAATAGCTTGCATCTTTTGGACTACTTTAATGTCATGAATGTGTTGCCAGCAAACTACACATTGTGCAAAACCTAACTGATGATTGAAACTAACTTGAAATCATGATTCGAGTTAAAAATACAAAAACAAGTTTACTGCTCACGCACACAACACTACAAACTAACAACCAAAGTATGTTTTATGGACATTTTTTCATTCAACATGCTGAAAATTAAGTAGTTATAAAAAATTATCACTTGTTTTAAAATATTGGCCATTAAATCGTATGCATTTTCTATACATAGGGTGGAGATATTTTTCAGTGTGTATATGGAATGCCATGCTCCTTCAGTATGTTAGCGTTTCAGATTAGTGAAACGATGACACGCTTCTTAGCTTTGGTCATCTTAGATCATCAGCCATCCTTTTTCCCTGTAATGCTATTAACCAGATGAAATCATCTTTCAGCTGCTGACTCCTTCAACTACAAGACCTTCTTTGGCAAGGTTGGTTTGTCAGCCAAGACTCCAGATGACATCAAGAAGGCATTTGCTGTCATTGACCAAGACAAGAGCGGCTTCATTGAGGAGGATGAGCTGAAGTATTTGAAGTCTATTAAATGGATTTATGTTGAGGTCTTTGTACTAGTAAAAGTTATATTATATATATAATCCTTTTAAACTGTAACTGTCATATTTTTGTAGTGATTGTTGCTAGAATCTCATGCCTGTAGGTGTATTTACTGGTGTGAGAGCAATCCAACTAGTCCCTCACATGAGATTGACAAGTACATACGTGTTTTTAAAGACGGCAAAGGTCCTTTGCGACTCCCTCTTTGTTGGCAAGCTGAGCACTACTATTTAAAGAGGGTATGCATGGATGTCACATTTCATCCAGGCCACATGGCGAAAGAAGTGGTAAAATGGTTAATACAGAAAAGTACTGAAGAGTGAGGTATTCTGATGATTACATGCTTGAGTTAAAAAGAATTTTACGCATTCCTGATTTCAACTGAAAACAAGCTTTAAAGCACTACAAACATCAAAAAAAGCAAAAAAACAGCCAACAGCAAAAAAAATAAATAAATAAATAAAATAATCGTCTTAATAACATTCAACTAAAAAAAAACAGGTTTTTTCAACGACCACTACCTACTCGTGGGTGCGATTAACGTTGAGTGCTTTTTGGGCAAAAAACACTGTTTGTCCTGTTTAAATCACTTTACATCTAAGATTTTTATTTTGAAGTAATTTGCACATAACATAAAGTTTCATTTACTTTAATTAGCCAATAAGGTGATTTAGACAACTTAGTTAGACATACTGCAGCCATTGTCCAGGGGATGAACAAGATAGCATTTGAAAGCATGCAACCCATAATTGTGATAGAATTGATTGATTGAGTGAATTGTGGAGATAAAACTGTAATGAATATTTCCAATGATTTGTAAAACCAGATATTTTTTCAGTTTTAATTGTGCTCTTCAGGCTGTTCCTGCAGAACTTCTCCGCTGGTGCCAGAGCACTCACTGATGGAGAGACAAAGGCTTTTCTGAAAGCTGGAGACTCTGATGGTGATGGCAAGATCGGAGTCGATGGTAATGATTTTTATTCATCTTATCCATTACCAGATTAACCATTGTATTACGGAAAATATTCTAAGTGTCCTTCTTAACTTTTGCAGAGTTTGCTTCCCTGGTCAAAGCATAAGCCACATTGAAACAACACAATCGTAGCAGAATCGTTTTCTGGTTGGCCTATTTTTATACAGTTCTAACTGCCCACTCCCATACTGTAGATATGTATACACCGGTCTCTGTAAAATCTGATTTTGGAAGGAAATAAATAATATTTTCATAGCTTAAATGCACTGTTTTGTAATTGTTTTTTTTGTTTTTGTTTTTTTTTGATCTAAGAAACTGTAATGACATCAGATGTTGTCCCAGAACAGTTTAGTTATAAAACACTGAATAGATCTTTACATGCACCCAGATAATCTTCGGCGGAAAATGTTTATATTAACCCCATCATTGATCCGATTGAGCTTAATCTGAATTATATTTCGAATGGGTGGTTTATTCATTTTCTGTGTTTTGATAATAACAATGTTTAGATTACATGTAGACAGGTCTGGAATCAGATTCAATTGCTGAAAATGGGTGAGTGGAACCATTGCCACAGTAACATAGGTGAACAATAAATCTTTGTCAAATTATTTGGTAAAAATATTTGTATTGTTCCACCATATCTTTGTATAAACAATTAGAGATTTGACATTTACTGTAAAAAATTTCTAATTGAGAAGCCTGACAGAAGCTTGTTGTTTCAAGGCTCGCCGGTGACCTTCCTGGAAGGAGTTGTATGTTCTCCCCTTGCTTGTGTTGGTTTCCTCTGTGTACTCCAGTTTCTCTCACATTCCCAAAAACATGTGATTAGGTTAATTGTTAGGTAAGAACTAAATTCACCTTAGGTGTCAATGTGTTTTGCCCTGTGATGATTAGAAGATGAATGAATGAAAACTGTAAATCAAAGGCTGTGAAATATGAAACAGAACTGAAAAACAGAAATAATGCCATGAGAGCAATATTTAGAAGTATTGGGTTTTAGAGAGAAAGCATTTCATATCCTTTTGTTGGTTTATTTGAAGAAGAGTTAACTCCTGCAGAAGCAACGCTCACTTGGGCACACGTTACACTATGAGTGCCCTCCACTAGGAGGAGTCTGGTACCACGTTCTTTTTTTGCTTCACATTATAGTCTTACAGTCTGTTTAAAAAAAAAAATAGTGTACAACCTCTCTAATATTCCACTTTTATGAAAGCTTTATGTGTTTAGTGATGGAAATATGGTCTACATTCAAAAGAGATTTAAACATGACTCGATTAATTAAAAAAAATCAAATAATATTATTTACAACCCTTAAATTTGGATTTTTAAAAACAGATTTTCTTTTTATAAAACTAATAATTATGCCAAATAACACATCGTATCCTAAAATGACAGCATAGTTGTTAGCGATTTTACACATTCGCTCTATTTTTCACCTTTCTGTATCTGTTTTTGTGGTATACTGGGTTTCATTTAGAACCCATCACAGGTTGTTTTGTGTTCTACCCGAAGAGTAAATGATGTGGAAAACTCTTTTTCAGACAGCTCAATCATTACTCTCTTAGATGTCATTCAGAATATCAGAAAGTATCGGTTTACCAGATGAACTGCTCAGTAGATGATTAGGCTGTGTGCTTAACAATATTTAAGCTGCAACAATCTGCATTAGATATATGATACACAAGAGGTGGAGGATTGGTCTTTGTGAAACAGAAAAACCTACAGACAGAGATCTTACGTTGCTGTTATTAATTAACTGTTCGGTGTGGAATATTCATGGCGACGATAAACAAACCCATGAAACTGATCAAAGGGGATTGAGTGTAAAGATGTCAAGCAGTTCAAATGAAACCAGTAATGCATATGGATGCATGAATCATTTCAGAAATTGAACAAATGTAAGATCTCTGTATGTATGCATTTTTAATCCACAGAGTAACAGTTTTAATTCTACTGGGAAGGCAATGCAATCATATAGTGTTTATTTGAGATTTAGAGGCCAAGCACAGCTCTTGAAAAATAACCCCATTCCATCTTCATCAAACTTCACAGTTGGTACAATACAGTCAGGTATTTCAATATACTTGCAAAAAGAAGATTTTGATATAGTTGTTCGTCAGTCGAAAGCCATTCCATGAAAGTCTCTACGCTCTCTGCTAACTACATGTATTTTTACATGTACTTGCTATTTTCTGGCTAAGTTCCTGTCATTTCCAATTGCCCCTGCTTTCTGTCAACATTGTGTGTAAATTCCAAGTCTGGATTTTTTTGTTTACAGGTGTATTAAGTACCAAAATGGAATTCCTGGAATTCCTAAGTACCATTATTTCACTAATCCAGTCTGGATAGATTTTATTCACATGTCCAAAAAAGTGACTGGAAAATATACATTTTTTGGATGCAGGAATGGGCGGCCTCGGTGTGGCGCAATGGCTAGCACTGTGGCCTTCCAGTTAAAAGGTTCCTGGTTTGAGGCTCGCTGGTGACATTCCTGGAAGGAGTTGGCATGTTCTCGCTGTGGGTTTCTTTTGGGTACTCCCGTTTCCCTTACAATCCCGAAAACATGTCAGATTTCAAAATTCAAAAATCCTAATAATAAATAATCAGAATAAAAAGTGTGACCTGTCCAGGGTGTGCCCCCGCCCAAAGTGAGCTGGAGACTCCCGAGTCACCAGCAGACCCCCGAGAGCAAGTAAGAAGATCAATTAAGGAAATTAATAAATGGATGCGTGAATGATGCTGATGTCCACAACCACAAATTCAAAAAATATCTTTGGTAGTTGGCAAAATGTTTTGACTACAATAATCTCTATTCAGAGAGAAACTTGATGTTAATAGGGTATTGATGAGAATACAAACGAGATTATAATGTGTGGAAAAAAATCCATCATCTTCATCTACATCAATCTTATTCAGTAACAAAAACAAAATCACTCATCCTCATGGAGGTAAATGATAAGATATCCGTTTTATATAATAAATAAATGTATTATAATATTTATAAATACACACATATATATATATATATATATATATATATATATATATATATATACCCCTCAGTTAAAGAAGGACAAACCCACAATTCTCACTGAAATCACTCAAAACTTACAAAAGATTAAGATCAAAAAATAAGAAATTAAGATAAAAATTTATTGAAAATTAAACAATCAAAATCAGCCACTACTTTTAAATTGTTGATTAACATAATAATTTAAAAAAACAAACTAATGAAACTGGCCTGGACAAAAATTATGGTACCTCTATAAAAAACTATTTGACCAGAGTGACATGATTAACTCAGGTGTGTCCTTTAATTGACATCACAGGTGTTTCCAAAATCATAATCAGTCAGTCTGCCTATTTCAAGGGAGACAAGAAGTCACTCTGCTGTTTGGTGAAAAGGTGAGTACCACACTGAACATGGACAACAGAAAGCGGAGGAGAGAATTGTCCCAGGACATCCGGAAAAAAATGATAGACAAACGTCTTAAAAATAAAGGCTATAAGACCATCTCTAAACAGCTTGAAGTTCCTGTGACAACAGTGGCTCATATTACTCAGAAGTTCAAGACCAACGGGACAGTAGCCAACCTCCCTGGACGTGACCGCAAGATGAAAAATGATGACAAATTGAAGAGATGGATCGTTCGAATTGTATCCAAAGAGCCCAGAACAACGGCAGATCACACCATTCGTCGTTGTTTGAGCCAAAGTGGACTTCATGGGAGACGACCAAGGAGGACACCACTGCTGAAAAGAAATCATAAAAAAGCGAGACTGGAATTTGCGAAAAAGCATTTGACAAGCCACAAAGCTTCTGGGAGAATGACCTTTGGACAGATGAGACCAAACTGGAGCTTTTTGGCAAGGCACATAAACTCTATGCTCGTAGACCCAAAAACCAAGTATACGAAGAAAAGAACACTGTCCCTACGGTGAAACATGGAGGAGGCTCAGTAATGTTTTGGGGCTGCTTTGCTGCATCTGGGACAGGGTGTCTTGAATGTGTGCAAGGAAGAATGAAATCTGAAGACTATCAAGGCATTCTGGAGAGAAATGTGCTGCCTAATGGCAGAAAGCTTGGTCTCAGTTGCAAGTCAATGGTTTTCCAACAGGAGAACGATCCAAAACACACAGCCAATAACACCCAAGAATGTCTGAGAGAAAAGCGTTTGACTGTTCTAAAGTGGCCTTCCATGAGCTCGGATCTGAATCCCATTGAACATCTGAAGGAGCTGAAACATGCCATTTGGAGAAGACACCCATCAAACCTGAGACAACTGGAGCAGTTTGCTCATGAGGAGTGGGCCAAAATACCTGTTGACAGCTGCAGAACGCTCATTGACAAACACAGAAATTGTTTACAAAATATTGAGTTATGGGTACCATCATTTTTGTCCAACCGTATTTCTTTTGTTTTTTTTTTTTTTTTAAATAATTATGTTATCAACAATTCAAAAAGTAATGGCTGATTTTGATTTTTGTTTTATTGTTAGTTTTGTAAGTTTTGAGTGACTTCAGTGAGAATTGTGGGTTTTTCCTTCTTTAACTGAAATTGTCCATGTCTGTATAGCATGTCTGTATGCTTAAGTAAAGTAAATAAATACAGTTAGAACACAATCGAAATGTGTAAAACATAAATTAGCATATGCAAATTAGTCAGCTAAAGCACGCGATCCATCGTGTTATATTTTCCTAATTGTGATTTAATATTGATATAATGTACTAATAGAAATTTCGCAAAAAAAATATATATTTTTTTTTTCTCTCGAAGCATTGGTACACAATTAAGAAATACGTTAAACTAGGTTGTTGATTTTTGATGGTTGATAATCTATTTGTGTGCTTGAAAAGATTACCTTTCAGTGAAGATAATCTGAAGCGCGCGCGCACTCAGAGAAAGCGTGCAGTGTGTTTTGGGGAAGAGCGGATACCTGCAGTGCTTTCACTCGAGCCTCATTTACATAAGGATAATTAGTTAGGCAAGAAATCTAAGTCGAGCCACGCAACACGAATTTGATCCAGGGACAAGTAACCCTAGCGTCTGTCATTGTCCGTCCCATTAGCATATAGATATATATAAGGTCTGCGGCGGAGAGGCGTCGTCACTCAGCCTTACTGTACTGTGCTGAACTGTACCTCGGAATCCACTCGAAGAGATTCTGCACAGGTGAGTCTGAACTTCCACATGCGACTCTTTAAACCGCTTAAAGTGGTACATTGCAGTCTGAGAAATTTCAGTTTTTTAAAAAGTCTTTTTCAGCAGGTTTGAAAGAGATCTAAACTAAAAAGTTAATGTTTTTATGTGAAAATGCATGTTACCAGTGATAAAGTTTGATAGTTTGACACTTTATCATTCTATGTATTTCTATCACACTGTTGTTAACCACACGGTTTTCCGTCAACAGTTACAATGTCACTTACTTCCATTCTTTCGGCTGATGCCATTGAAAATGCTGTTAAAGACTGCCAAGGTATGAAAAAACAACTGGCTTGTGAATAATGAACTACGGAGACAATGTTACTTGTCTAGTCTCAGTGATCATCAGAGTCTCATGTTCGTTCTTCCTGCAGCTCCAGACTCCTTTTGTTATAAAAAGTTCTTCCAGCTTTGCGGCCTAAGCCAGAAGAGTGTTCAGGAGGTGAAGGACGTCTTCCGTATCATCGATGAGGATAACAGTGGGTTCATCGAGGAGGCTGAGCTCAAGTAAGTCATTTTGCCTGAGAATCATTGGGATCGAAATGATTTCTAGGTTTGTGTTTACTGGACATGCTCTTAATGATTCAAGATTAGTGGATAATATGCTGCAGTGTGCTGAGCAAAAGCTTCTAAAAGCTTCTGCTGCATACTGAGAATTTGTTTTATTTAAGCTTCACTTTACACGTCCACGTCTTATCTGGTAATACCACAGTTCCATTTAAAATAAGTCCTTGTCAGATGTAATCCATGGAGAAGCTGTCATTAGGGGTTTTCTCCTTGATGTGATTCATCTGTGTTATATAAGGACATCAGCAGAGATGGAACCCAGGGCAGATGACAATCACATCAGTCAGAGCCAGAAAAGGGGAGAAAGATTCGATTGGCAGCAAATGGAAGAAGAAGAAAATTTAATTGGAAGAGATGTTGTTTAGTGTTGACCACTGCCCAGCACAGTGTTCCTCTCATCCCTGGATTTGTTTGATTCAGGTTCTTTCTCCAGCGATTTTTCCCAGGGGCACGAACCCTGACAGAAAAGGAGATTAAAAGCCTCCTCACAGCTGCAGACGATGACAGCGATGGCCGGATTGGAGTTGATGGTAAAATATTTTCAATTAGATTATGAATGATTTCATTTAAAGAAATGGATCAGCTTCAAAAATTCGGGGTTTGTTCTTAAAAATAGCTTTTACATTTTCACAATTGACCTGTTTTCTCCTTTTTTACATGTTTGTGACAATCTATTTCTTCATGTTCAACAGCTGTCCTAAATGATACAAACTCTTGTTAAACTCTATCTCTAGATTACATAAGAGGATAAAAGATCAGAGTCACCTTGTATTATTATTATTTCAATCCTGACTAAAGGGAGATTTAGAATCTGTACTTTTTTTTTATAAAAGGAATCACCTGTTTACGTAAACTGATGAGCACATCCCTGGAGCTATTTTGATCAGATTCAATATGTTCCCTCTCTCTCTGCAGAGTTCCAGACAATGGTTTTATCCTGAAAGTCTTCCCTTGGAAGCAGCGGCACACCAACCTCATCTTTCATTTGACTTTTTACACCTGATTTCTGTTCACAGACACGAATCAGCAGATAAAAGTACTTGACTTTTGATTACAAGAATCTGTTTTGTTGTCACATGTTCACCTCAAAAGACCAATCACAAAACTGTTCAGGGAAAATAAAATAAAAGTCTCTAAACTGGCATGCATCTGGCTCTTTTGAATCTGTGTCAGGCTTTTGCGTTTTCTGTGAAATCATTCATGGCCCTCAGAAACATGCACTTTGAACTCTCTGAGGTAGTATTTCTGTTGTCTGATGTTTAACTTGTTTAACTTTGAGTTTCAGCTTAAAATTAGATGACTGGTTTACAGGATAAATTGAACACAGAAAATGCATCTCCAACCTTTTCAGATTGACATTGGGTTATGAAGTTCTCCAATGAACAATAAAGAAAACAGCTGATCTCCAACTCAGAATTATGTCAAAGCTGACAACCGTTTTAAAAGAGTAACATTACCAACCATACTTTTTAGTACGGTAACAGTATTTGTGACTCCATGTAAGGATCTAAAAAAGGGTCTAAATTGTACAGTAATTGTGCAGCAAACAAATGGTCAACCCTAGTCCCCTAAAAAGAGAAATCACTGAAGTTAAGCAGAACTTCATTGTCTCCAGAGGTTTCACATTAGAATTCAGTTAAAAAGTCCTGATTCTGACCTCCCTTTGATTTCACTGATCCCCATTAACACAAATCATCTTATACCAGAGGTGACTTAGCATTTAAAGCAATGACTTCTACCCCTTAATCTGTGTATAGATTTGAGAGGCATTGAGGTAGCAGTTCAAATATTCCAAAAAGCTTTTAACTAGATTTGGGTTGATGCAGCGTGTATTTTAACTGATGTAGAGTGTATAATAACTGATTGTCTCTTATGTTATCTACTGTTGTCTCTACTTGGATGGTATCTCCAACAAGATTCCTTGTGGTTTTTGTTTATGATCACTGTCTATGATGATAAGTGCTATAAATTTTACTTGCCTACTTAACTTAATGAACATGACTGAAATGGTAAACCACAATGTTGACGATTAGTCAATATTCTGTTGATTTAGGAGTTATGTTGTTGACTTTAATGTTATTAAGTATACAGGTAGATTGTTCTTAATACTTTTATGGTAAACACAAGATGGCTTTTATCTGATTGCAGCACTTCTTGTATTGTAGGACTGTGAGGCACCACTGTGGTGCTGTGGGTTTCTTTCTTATATATTTACACAAGAGGAGCACATGCTTGATGGACAGAATTGTGAAGTCTGTATGTTGTTGTCGACCAAAGATGGCCGTCCTACATCTTAACAGTTTACTAGAATCTTTGGCAGAAATGTACAACCTGAAACTTCTACTACTTTATCTTTTGAGAGTTCAACAGGGTTCTTAGGATTTCTTTAAATTTATAACGACAAATCAATCAATCAATCAATCAATCAATCAATCAATCAATCAATCAATCAATCAAACCATACCTTTATTATCGCTGAAATGCAAAGAAAAAAAAACATTAAGATTGGCATCAAATGTATGATCACACAAATATGATAAATACCTTTTAGCTAAAAATGTTTAAAAAGCATAATTGGATTATAAAAATTAAAATATTTATTAAAGACATCCCGAAGATTTCACCTGTGGTTTAAATTTCAACATCTAACACTAGACACCCGGAGTGGTCAGGATTGAAAAGACTGAATTAATGGAAGCACTTGATAAAGTTGTAAGAAAAACAACTTTACAGCAAAACAGCAAAAACAAACCACAAAGGAGTTTTCTGACTCAGTTTCAATTGATTGAAAAAACTTTGGAAAGATTGAACTGACCTAATCTAACTCGAAAGCAATAAATCTTCAGGTGGAAAGTGTTTATCTGGAGACCCTCACTTCTCTGGGATTGGCATGATTTCAAAGCAAAATAAAAAGAACAATATGAATGCAGTATTAGCTTAGTGTCTATTGGTGACAGGATTTCCATGCACCATTTAGATGTTCTTCCTGTGGTTGCATGGGTTTCCTGACATAGTAAAAAACCAAGCATGTCAGTTTCAATGAGGAAATTACATTTTCCAGGGGATTAAGTGTGTGTATGAGTTTGTTTAGCTCTTTTTTGACTATGCAGAAACTCCAACTTAACATTAGCTACTTAGAATTACCTACTGTGAGCCTAAATATAAAATTGAGACGACAAAGATGAAAAAGAGCAGGAGGGCCTACTATGGACTGGAAGACTTGTGCAACCTGATTATAGTGGAACAATTACTAGGCTAATAAAAACACATTTTTCATGTAAAACTAGTGATATTATGTGATTTTAATTATTTATTTTAATTATGATATGCCAATCCCTCTTGCCTTTTCTTAGCCGGCACTTCATTTGCAAAAGTACAAAAAAGAACCGGGACACCCCTTCACCTCACATGAACCCTGTCAGAACACAGATTCAGAGAAAATTGGTGAGGGAGGGGTGGAAATGGAACATGAGCTACATATTAATGCATTGCTACACAAAGATGACCCAAATTTACGTGACTGTGACGCAGATGGCAGTTTTATTCGAGACATTTCACTTGGTCATTCCATTTCTTTATAATTGTACACATTGCTTCTCATTGAAAAAGGGGCCATCAACTCCAAGATGTAACCAAAGCCATTTATCTAGGAAGTTCAAATGTAAAGCAGACTGAGTAGGCACAAAAGGTACAGACATCGAAAGCAGGTGTAAGTTTCAGTGAAGAGGGCCTCTCAATAGCAAAAGGCAAGGATATCCCACTCAGGTTACCGCTCTGCCCATTAGAAGAATGGAATTGAAAATACAGCATCAATCTTGGTTTCTTATTTTACTCTTTCTGCAGAAGCCATGCAGAGACCCAATTGAGCCAGGCAAACATGTATATTAATGGCATCGCCTCTTCTGTGATAATCCTGGAGTGGTTCAGTTAGATTTAAAAAGAACTAATGGGGAGCTCAGACAGCAGTTATTGCACAGGGCTTATCCTCAATATGCAGCTAGAGGTCATACCGAATATTTTCTAAATGACAATGTTGCACATGCAGGTTTCTATTAACAGTCCATTCGGTTGCTATTTGGTCATGGACGTTAACAGTAAACAATGTACATACCTGCTAAGCTGCACATTCACTGTACATCCATTCTCAACAAAAGGAATGGGTATAATCTTACTTTTTTAACTATAAAGAGATCCAAATATCTAAATACATTTTACAGAGAAAAAAGAGAAAGCTAATCAGATAAATTGTAGATCCGAGAGTCCCTTAGTCAGCGGCGGCTTGGAGGTAACTGGGCACTCAGATGGATGCACAGTACTCAGAGATGAGTCAGGTACCGGAGCTGAAGACGATGGAGAATGGGGGAATCTTGAAGAGAGTGCAAGTGGTGCAGAGGTTTGCAAGAGACACGTGTATTACCGGGAAGCAGGATTCGAGCAAGTCCCTCTGGTGAGTCAGTAAGTGTGAACAGTAGATCTCACAATCACTGGAGGTGCATGGAGGAGTCGTTGAATTGTAGGTGAGGGATTGGGAGATGGTTGTGTCTTTGAAACAAACTAAATCCATGGCAATAAGGGTTGCCACATTTTGATTCAAGGGACATTTACTTTTAATTGCATTTAATTAGAAATCCATTTCATTAAAAAAATTTAAATAATCCATCCATCCCATTTTCTTTCCCGTTTAATCCTTTTTGGGGTCACGGGTGTCTGTTGGGGCCTATCTCCAGGCCAAATCGAGTGAGAGGCAGGGGTACATCATGAACAGGTTGCCAGTCCATCACAGGGCATAAATTAAAAAATTTTACAGTGGAAATAAAAATACATTTAATCTGGCAATGAAATTGTTCGCTTTAACACCTTGTTTTGTACAACTGTAGTGGTTCTTGAAGCACTGACACCAGCTGCAGTCCTCTTTTTGTGAATTATCCCCCATATGTTTAATGGGTTTTGTTTCAAAATCCTCTCCATGGTTTGGCTGTTCCTAATTTTTTTTCTCTTTTACATGAGAATACCTTTCCATCAAGGGTTATTCGGGTCTGTTTAAGTGTATTTCTCCTGTATTGATTTAAACAGAATGGCTCTTTTCTTGTTCAAAAATGAGACAAGTGGAGGCTTGACTCCATGGCTCTAAATAGAGTTTGGCAACTCTGTCTGGTATAATTTACTGTTGTCAAATACAATAAAAGGATTTATGGGGTGTCCAACTTGTTTGTTGCAATTGTATAAGATTCGTGCTTAAGGACAAAATACATTACTTAGTTTTGATTTCACACTTGCCAAAATCATTACTGTTAATTTTGTATCTCAGGGACAAAAGCGTATCACCTTAATCGGAAATAAGTAAAAAAAACTCTTTCTAGTGTGAGCATCTGTCATGTTCGGGTTTCGGTAATAGGATGGTTAAACGGATCTGTGTTTGAACAGAGGATGTAATCTACCCGGCTCGTTTAAACTGTAACACCCAGGCGACTGTAGAGCAGGAAGTAGATCTCTTTCAGATATACAAGCTATGCCTTTCCTCCTGAGATAACAAATGAAGGACTTTGTTTTTGTTGTCATGCTGTGATAGGTAAGCGCTATTAGTGTGAAAACTATTTGGCATAGTTGCCACTTTTAAAACGGAACATAATAATTTGAATTAACGATAGTGCTCCAGCTAACCGGCTAGTCATTAAGTATTTGTCAAACTCGTCTTACCCGATTCGAGTAGTAAAGCTCTTCTTGGAAAGTGCGAAGCTTTTGGTTTCTTCTTTGTGTTTGCTCCAGTCATCTAGTTCATGTCGTAAATTCAACTTTTAAAACACACATCGAGCTGTCAGCTTCACTTGTTCACTAAGCGCCAGGTGCAATTTATTGATAAGAAACGTGAATTAACTCATTATCTGCTCGTATCTTGCTTGTTTCAAACGAAAGAGGTAATCATTAATAATAAAGTAATTTACCTTTAGTTTCACTTGAGTCCTTGGATACAAGACTTATGTACAGAATAGCACAATCTGCGATGGACTGGTGACCTGTCCATGCTGTAACCCCCCCGCCCCCGGCAGACCCCCGTGACCCCGAAAGTGAATAAGCGGGTTGGAAAATGAATGAATGTACTTTGCGTGTCACACAGATTATACAAGACGGGGCATTATACAAGGACGTTCCCTTGTGTGGATTAGTTGAACTTGTTTCATGTTCCTTTGTAGATTTGGACCCTTTAACAGACCAAACACATTTTCTATCCTTAGTTCAAAGGTATGCATGCCAGAGTCAATGATAAAAGAGGGAATCTTAGCCACAGACCACACTAATGCTGATGATCAGGTACGTTTCCATTGGTATCAAACATGATACAAATTTTGTGTATGATTGCTAATCAAATCTTTTCTGTTTGTACCTTTCATGAAGCCCAAGAATGGCATCTGGTGGGCAAGAGAAACAGTACACACCATCTTTGCTCAGTTTTTTCATTTATAATCCTAAATTTGGACCACGAGAAGGAGAGGTATGGTTTTTATCTTCTGCAATAATCTATGTATGTAATAGAAAACATTTGATAGATTCTACAATAGACACAGTGAGCTCCAAGCCCAGTTTGCGTGGCAATAAGTGTAAATCCAGTCAAATGAGAGTATTAAGAAGTCTAAAAAGTAAATTAACCTTGAATATGCACATTTTTACATGTCAGAAGACCCCATATGCTGGTTGACAATTTCTGGTATACTGGTACACTCCATTGTTCCTATGTTGCCATATGTTACTGTGTCATAGCTTGTCTGCACATAGAGTTCAGATCCAGAGTCTGGTCGCTATAGAATTCAGATTCCACACCTATTTTAGAGGTGTGTTGGGTCATTAATTTGATGTAGGATGACACTTTGACATGTAGTGTCACACTTTGGAGTGCTGTCTTTCAATACACAGCTTCGTTTCAGATTACTGTGATGTATTGGTTTGTTTCCCAACACCCATATCATTATCGAATCCTTAAAACATCTCAATCATTCGATGACAGAGACCATGGAAACTTTCATTCAATCATTTTTCAACCTGCTTATTCCCTTTTGGGGTCTTCAGCGCACATTGTGCGAGAGGGGTACACCCTGGACAGGTCGCCAGTCCATCGCAGGGTAACATTTACTCACACATTCACACCGAAGGGGAATTTTTGGGATTCTGGGGGAAACCGGAGTACCCGGAGGAAACCCATGCAGGCACGGGGACAACATGCAAACTCCTAGGAAGTTCACCGGCTAACTTCGACAACCATCTAACTGAAACCCCACAGTGCTACCCACTGCACCACCGTGCCACCTCACAATGGAAACTTCAGTATATTAAATCATTTAACAGGGAAATTTTCATATAAATGACTAAAAAAGAAGGATATATCTTAAGGAATAATTGATAAGTAATAATAAGCAGCTCCAGGGCAGCCGGAGTTGAATTCCTTGAAGCATTTCTTTTCTGTTTATTTGTGGTTTATATGTGGCTGAAAGGAAAGTATCTGTTCATTTTTGGTGTATTTGCATTTCAGTTGCTTTTTGAGCAAATTCTAGATAGCACAGTGGTTGCTATAAGTTCCCACAGTGTTCTTAAGGCCTCTAAACACAGATCAGAATGTGTAGAGGCCTTTTTTCCTGCGTCAGTTTATGAGGTTCTGATGCTGGCTTCCCTTGCATACGCTAGGCAAAACGTGGGTTGGATCTTTAACAGAAGTCCCTTGCAGAGATACATTCACTTTCATTCACTGGCTAATTCTTTAATAAAAATTTTGTTATTAACATTAAATATGTGTTAAAAACATTTATTTTGTTTTGTGGACAGATGCAGAAGTTTGATCAAAATATAGCTTTGATGAATGCGCAGATCAGTTTGAAATCTCTAAAAGATGCCACCATGTCTCTGATGTCTGAAAGGATAATGCTGCTTAATGTCCCATCAGTTTTGATTTTTGATGAACACTGTTTGGTTTTGTAGATCCTTTTGATGAACACTCGGTTCATGTCCGTTTTAACACGATTTCTGTGTATGATTCGCAGTATTTAATTAGGTTTTATGTATTTCAATGATTAGTATATATATTATATTATATTATATTAAACATCACTACAGTTTTCCACTTTATTTTATGTTCCTCTACTCTGTGTTTTTGTGTGGTGGTTTGTAGGAGGAAAAGAAAATCTTGTTTTACCACCCCATTGAAATAGAGACAAATGAGAAGATTCGTAATGTTGGACTCTGTGAGGCCATTGTCCAGTTCACCAGGTCAGCATTCTACTAATGGTCAGACATTTATGATGAAATAAATGTAAACTTTGAGCGTTGGTGTAATTCACAGAACATTCTGCCCAAGCAAACCAGCCAAATCTCTTCACACTCAGAAAAACAGGCAGTTTTTCCATGAGCCGGAGGAAAGCTACTGGATGGTTATGGTAGATCTGAGCGATAGTCATCCTTTGCTTTAACTTTAACTGTCAAATAATCTCTCTAGGCTTAAGCATCTTTTTATTCCGCTTTCAAGGTTGTGCGGAATCCAATGGTTGAAAAACCCAACAAAGATGGCAAACCACCCACAGTAGAGTACCAGGAGGAAGAGATTATTGTAAGTGAGGGGTTCAAACAAAAAAAACTGTAATTGTATTCCTGACAACATTTTCACATCTGCTTATCTCTCAACACACACAAACAAAAATGTGATTAATAAAAATGTATTTTCTGTGAGCGACATGTTTGTAGTTTAGTAGTTGTGGTGCTCCTACATTTTTATTGTGGTAAAATATACATTTTGTATTGTTTTAATTATTCAAAATGATTAAATGTGAGTGAATATTAGGAATGGAATGATAAACAAAGCAATTGGGTACATACCTTTGTTTTTAACCGGTTAAACTGGTTTTAACAGTTTTTGGTTGAGTTCTGATGCCTTAGTAATTTTTTAAGTTTCCATTGTATAGATCCCATGAAGACATAAAAAAAGGCCTTTGACAGAATTCACTTTTTTTTGCTAAATCAAACTTTTGGAAAAAATTGACACTTTATATAAACATTAAAATCAACAAAATGTTTATTATTTGTTTCTTAATTAGTTGGGTTTGGCTGGTCAGAGTCTTTGGGTTTGGCTGGTCGAATGTTTCAGAGTCTCTCTCACTTGCATGTAGATGGTACAGATGAGTGCTCATGTTTCATGTGTTTCCTTTTACATAAATACATCTAAAAACTGTGTTTATATTTTACCATCCTCTCTCATCTTGGTAATATTCGACACCAAAGCCTAAATGTCTCCAGGTTTAAAAGCCTCCTCTTAGCGTTGACTGGGAGAGCTGCGCCCTGGTCACCTTTAGTGACACACGAGAAGTCCCGCCCTCTCCTTACTTTGGCGCTCTCTGATCGGATATTTACACAAGGGGCAGTTCATTGATTCGATATTTGCTACAGAAATGTTTTCGCAGGGTCAGTATAAAAACAAATATATACATTTTTGGAATCTTTAAGTTGTGAATATATTGAAATGTTTTACTGATAAATTTTAATGTGTTAAATATGTATGATCTTTTCGTGGCACTGATGGTTTGGTGGGGAGTGACAAAACACGTTTGCTGGTATCTGCTCTCAGTTCTTCATTGCTCTGTGTTATTTCTTTTCCTAATAAAAGACAAAAAAAAGATTTAAGAGTGTATATGTATGCGGTAAAAACTGAAAAGTCTAAATGTTTATAAAACGTTGCTGAGTTTTCCTTTCTTTTTGACGCTGTAGGATTCGGTGTATGGCTCTGTGTTGCAGCAGTGCTACAGCATGTATAAGGTAAACACTTGTTCATCTCTTGCACTCATTCGATTATCTCCAAACTGAAAGCTGTTGGTGTTTCTAACAATGTTCTTGTTGTTTTTGTTGATGGCCTGCAGCTCTTCAACGGGACATTCAACAGGGCATTTGAGGCTGGTGGAGTGGAACTGCTCATCCAGAAGCTTGAAAAGTTCTTTTACAGGGTAAATAAAGTATTAATTAAGCGAACTCAATCCTTCAATCAGATAAAAGGAAGATAGCGGATACCTTTGCTGCTGTGTGGTACATTTATAGGCATGTCTGAAAGTAAACATCCATTGTTGTAGGCTTAGAAATGGACCTTTCTACTTTTTTTACAGATCATACTCCTATTCTGCTTCATGCACTGCCAATTTTAATTAAACTTAAACAGTCAAAAAGGGAGAACCTGGAAAGGCATTTTGATGCAATGTTGTCGTGACTCATTTAATTTCATTTTATGTTGTATGTTTTATTGGTTCTTGGTTCGGATTTCCTTGCTGAGGGCTTCATGCTCATTGAATAATTGAGCCGGGATCAAGGGAAACCCTCTGCGTCACACCCTCCCTAACCTGAAGCTCTAGACACACTGAAGCTCTCAGTGAAAGTGCATTTTGTGCCTTAGGTGAAATGTCAGTGACTGCAGTGCAAAGTCACACCGAGGCTGCAACCCAGATGTCAAATTACATTACGTCAGCCTTATCAGGGAAGCTCTGGTAACTCTACCCATCCTAGTGGCCCTAGTCCTGTTGTACAATCGCTGCTGGAATTTCTTAGAAAGAGGTTCTGTACACTATCTGCTTTTTTTTTTTTTACTGTAAGTGATGGATGCTGTTTTTTGAGGATAATGGAATTCATCCGCTGTAGAAATTTAGGGTTTGCAGAATGCATCTGCTTCAAAAAGAGGGTTTTTGAATAATTTCAATGACAGTGGTGACATCAATGTTAGATTTTTGTGATGCTTGAGGCCACTCAAGGACATTGACACGGGGCCAAATTCACTTAACACTCACTCTCACATTCACGCAGTTTAGAGGAGCTCAAGGAGAACAAGCTAATTCTACTTAGATTACCAGCCGGATGGGTTCTAAGAAGAACAGCAGCACCACTGTACCACAATACCACTGTCTTGCCCATGTTTACTTCAATCAAAGAATGTTCCGGTTTCGTGTGAGGTTTGTTTTTAATTAAATGTAACCTCACTCTGTCTCAGTATCTGCAGACTCTTCATTTGCAGTCATGTGACCTGCTGGATGTGTTTGGAGGAATCAGCTTTTTCCCTCTGGACAAGATGACCTACCTGAAGATCCAGTCTTTTGTTAATAGAGTAGAGGAGAGCATGAGTCTGGTCAAATACACCGCTTTCCTCTACAATGACCAGCTGATCTGGTGAATGGAAGCTTATTGATATTGTTTTCTCTTGTGTTTGTTCATCACCAATAACTTTGTTATTTATTGCTCTCAATCGAATCTTCCAATAGTTTTAAGAGTTCTTTCACTCATATTCTTTACCAACTTGTTCCCTTTTGGGGTCATAGGAGTCTGCAGGTGCCTATATCCAGTGTCGCCAGTCCATCGCAGAGCAACACACACATTCACTACTAAGGGGATTTTTTTGTATTTAATTAACCTGACACATGTTTTAGGATAGTGGGGGAAACCCATGGAAGCATGGAGAGATCATGCAAACTCCTCCCAGGAAGGTCACCAACGAGCCTCAAACTGGCAACCTTCTAGCTGAAAGCCACAGTGCTACCCGCTGTGCCATCCACTGTGCCAGTTTTAACAGTTGAAATGACTTAAAAAGTTGTGGTTTATTCCATCCCAGAATAATCAATAAATAACTCAGTAAATCATAAAAGTTTTTAACCGTTTATTCATTTATTTCTAATAATATTAATACAACTAATAAAACAATTTTCATGATTTCCTTCACAACACAAGAAAGTTTCTTCAGGTCCCCATCTTCTTCATCCAGCATTAAGGACATTGGTGATCTCATCATCGGAAAACTAAATCTATACAAAGATTTTTACTCTAATAAACCCTGGGGAGGTTGCAGAGTTTCTGCCCTGAACTCTGCTAAACTCTCTAGTAAACATAAATGGTTGTTAATACCTGGAATCTTGCACTAGAGATCTATTTTTGGGTATTGGGTGTGCTTGTTGGTTTATTATAAATATTATGTATAATATGTATATTACCTATGTTAAATGGTGACCAGTTATATTACCCTCTGCATATTTACATCTTTCTGAAATCTGCACAGTGGCTGGGTGCTATCATAGAGATCGAGTGAGAAGCTCAGTCACTCAGGAGGAGCTTGAAGTAGAGCCACTGCTCTCTTACATTGAGAGAAGCCAGCTGAGGTGGCTTGGGCCTCTGTTTTAGTGTCTTCCTGGATAAGTGTCCTGGGCATGTCTCTCCTGGGAATTGGTGATTCCGCCTACAACCTAGCCCTGCATAGTCCTTGAACACCGTTTGATTGCAGAAGACGGTTATTGTCGAAAACTTGCTTTTTTTTACTGGAAAAAAACAGACTTTTTTTATTTGGGGGCTTGAGTTGCTCCCTTTTTTATCTGCAAATCCATTGTTACCTGAAATAACTGAAAGTAGAGGTCATTCAGAGAGCTGACACTGCTGGACTTAATAAAGTGTTGCAGCCAAAGCTTCTTAATCACAAAATGTCTGGAACAGGGATCCAAAATATGACTTTTTTTAATCCTCTTTATGGAACTCGCATTATGGCTTTATATCTGGTTTCCAGAAAGCGTTGCCAGAGGCCTGAGTTTATACCTCTCTGTGATTGTTGGTGATTGTTTCTTTTAAATTTGAGTTACAAGAAATAAAGGAAATTGGTGAATAATGTTCTCTTTTCTGCTGGGTCTTGTAGGAGTGGTCTAGAGCAGGAAGACATGCGCATTCTGTACAAATACCTAACAACCTCACTGTTCCCTCGTCACACTGAACCTGAGGTGAGTCTGCGATCCAGGATCAGCGAACTTAGTTTAACAACAAAATAATATTTGATCAATAAAATGTGTAATTCCAAGTTTTTTTTTTGTTGTATTAAGATCAAAGGAGAAAAGTTGAACTTATTATGTGGGGAGACATACTCAGAAGTTAAATCCTATCACCACCCTGTTTAATGTTTGTTTTCGTAATCATTCGCAGCTCGCAGGAAGAGACTCTCCACTCAGGCCAGAAGTTGCTGGGAATCTGTTGCACTATGGGAGGCAAGTATACAGCAATTTCCTGCTTTAAAGGGACCACCCCTTTGTCTGTTCAGCATGAATGCTTCAGAGAGATAAGCAGCGACGCGCAGCACAGGTCAAGTCTCACTGGCAAATCTCAAATTACACAAGGAATATTTAATGTCTGACAGAAAAGAGAAAACAATGGGTCCGGCAGACTTCACAGTATCCTGTCTGATTGTTCAGCGATTGGATGATGGCAGAGATGGGTCAGATTTGATTTGATTGCTTTAAAGATTAATCTCCTCTCATCACTCAAGAGGAGACTGGAAAATTTTTCCTTTTTCTGTTTGCATCTCTTCAGTGGATAATGGGAGCATGCACTTCAACCGGTTTAACTGTGACTCTTTGCTCTGCACTGTATAAAGACTGTTTAGATTGAAGTGAAGAGGACTCTGAGTGTGGACTGGCTCAGAGGCCTTGGAGGTATCAGCAGATTGTTCATCATATGAAAGAGATATTTGTGGGTTTCACTGCCTCAGGAGGTGACATGAATAATGGCGCAAGCCGTACTGATGTTTTTGTGCTGTGGGAACAGATTTTTAACAGGTCCGGTGAATCTTAAAGATCCAGATGCAAAGTTCAGATTTCCCCGAATAATTGTGAACACGGAGGAGAGTTATGAGGAGCTGCATCTGATAGTTTACAAGGTAAGAGGAGCATTCTTGCTTACCCTTATTAACTAGAACTTCTTAGGTTTAGCTCTGTTTGTTATTTGAAATAACTAGGTTAAATAATAAAAAAAAAGATAATCTGAGATTGAGCTTGTTTTAATATGCACCTTAAAAATAAAACAAAAACATTTGAGATTAGGAGTCACTTGTGATTTTGTGACGGTCATGACCTAAAGAGTAGTACAAGTCAACTGGTTTGTTGTTCAGAAAAATAGTTCTAAACAAATAATAATTCCACCGGAGCAAATAAAAATTAAGTTCAATTCAACATAATCAACCTGTTTTGCCATTCAGGATAAAAACACTAGGCCAACTTTAATTAATCTACTCTTAGTCAGTCAATTAAAACTAAAATCAGTGCACTGCCAAATATTCTGAAATGGAAAAAAGATACAACATATTACAAAAAGCAAACACATAATTGATATACCATAAAATATTAGACTATTATAAATTAGACTTACCGGTAATTAATAATCTAAACAAATTAAGATGTCACTCGCTACATCTGCTAAAACCCAAGTTATTACAACCATTACACAAGAAGTGTGCACCTCCTAAATGTACCGGTATGTATGTGCCAAAAATGTTTAATATTGACGTAAAGTCAATTCATTCCAATCACTGGTCCACTACACACATAGTATATTATTTCCAATCTTTTTTTTTTTATTTTTTTAATTATTTTTAATCATCAAAGATGCATATACTTCACCAGGGTGTCCCCCAACACTGCACCATGACGTACACTCCATCCACGTACTAACTAGACTCAGCCCTGTTTAGGGTTAGTGGGCAAAACGTCTTGGGTTGGAGAGTGATGAGGCTGCTAGTGGGTCACCAGTTCATCACAAAGCTATACTCACTTTTAGTGCTTGAGCAAGGGTTTATTAATCTGCTTAAACCTTTCCTTGAAAAATAAGTATAGCTAACTTTTCAAGCAATTTACTATTCTATCCTATTAATACAATTATTATTTTCATTTTAGGCAATGAGTGCTGCCGTGTGCTTCATGGTGAATGGTAAGTCTCTATTCTTTGATTATAATGCAATTTTAATAAAATAAAACGACCGGAGTATAGAACTTTGTCCACAACCTTTGCTCCTGTATCAGTTTTGACAATAATGAATACAATGTATTTAATGTTTAGTTTAGGGTTCATTTTAATGTCAGCCAATTTTTCAAAGTCTGCTTGCCTTGTGTTTGTAGCGACAGTGGATTTGAGTCGTGAGTTTTGCGAGCAGCTGGACGGTCTGGTTGGTCCGCAACTAACATTGCTGGCTTCTGATATATGTGAGCAGTACAACATCAACCGGAGGTCATCAGGGTCAGTGTACTCTCTCAGCTTCATTTTATGGATGCCAACATAGAAACAATTCATCTACTAGCTTCTTTAGGCTGGTGTCAGAAGAGAGCAGATCCCACTGACACCAACTTTACAGCAAGAACAAAAATGTACAACCCAGTAAACTTTATCGGATGAAGTTTATTAATGACTAATTCACAAGTTTGCGCTAATTTTGAACCCACTTAATTATTTACCCTCTATATTTAACCTGCTTTTAGCTTGAAATTGGTCTTCATAAACCTATGAGTGTAAAATACAGACCGTACATTTTCTAATGGTTTGATGCACCATTTTTAATGGTTTATGTTAAAAACTGGTATCTCATTTATTAATGTGCTTGGAGCTGCCAAAGTCTCTGTAAATAATGACTTCATCATTAACTCTTTACACTGCTCTGGTTGATTGTTCTACAGAAGTTAAAAACTTTGATGAGATTCAATGAAAGCTATGCTGAAAATATAAATGTCCAGATCCGTAAAACCACTGATGAGATTTTAACAGCGTACTGAAAAAACTCTTTAAAAACCATGGCCGCCAACAGGAACTCACACATCTGACTAAATGAGTTTTGCCAACTAAAAATAGTTTCGCACTGCCATATCAGGATCCAGAGAATTACCAATGAGAGTGAGTAGGAAGCAAAAGAGCCACTTGGTGGTGCTCATCCTACATTTTCGCTGCTACTTCATACATGAAACAGGAAATAAATATTGTACCACAAATCCTCTTTCCTCCACATTTCTGTCAAACAGCTCCATGTGATCGGCCACCAACAGAATAAACTGTTTGATGTCCATGATTTGTTCTATGTGTTCTATGAGTTCTTCTCTGTTGTCTTCTTCTTCTTTTTTGCTTTCTTTGTGTGGCGCGGAGTGCATCTGTTGTACTGCAAACGCCATCTTCAGGCCGGGAGTGTCATTGTATCAATATTTACTTAACCCAGATGAAGAGTACCTTATTGAGAAGCCATCCAAAGATTTGTGTGAATCTCAATTCGGATCGGCCTTAACCCTACAAATAAAATACAAATTATTATTTTTTTAAATGGGCAGCAGAGAGCTGAAAGCTGACATTTCTTCATATCTTAACACAATACATTTGAGAATATATAAATAAAATCTTTTTTGTAATTTTAACATAGAAACATTTTCAAGTCTAAAATTGACAGCTGTTTGGAAAACAGGGAATGACAATGTAAAAAACCCACATATGGCTATATGCTGATTACTTTATAGAAATGTTTGATCCTTTATCGATGAGGTTTTGACGTAAATCCTCTTTACTTATCAGATAAAGTTGTTTTTAACAGACCAATACAACAGCTAGATATAAAACTTGACTCAACTCTGGAACAGTTGAAGAATGAGCCTAATTCCTTAGAGACAGTGTGTTCCTTCAGTCAAATTACAAATAAGAATGGGGCTAGTAAAGCTTCGTCTGTTCTCACTGCCCTCTGTTGTCAAATGCTTGTTGAATCTGATGTGACGAAAATAACCATGTAACAAATTCAAAACTATCTGCACAATGTAATATGGAGATGTCACTGGAGCTCTGTTTTTTGTTTTGCCTTGCATCACTGCACACCAGTGCATCAATCATAAATGACTGGGTCTTCCTGTGTCACAGATAACCATTCAGATATATAGACAGGGCTTTCTCTCCCTGGCATGCTGAATACAAGGATGCCAGTAGCAGCAGCTAGAGCTTATTCATTAATCATATCTAAACACTGAGTCCTTATCTTACCTGATGGCTGTGTGCTGCACGGTATTGTTTTGTACAGTATGCTTCCTACGATCAATTTACATGAGACTATAAGGACACATAACTGCTTCTAATCTTCATGATCTGCTGTTCTGGGAAAGAATGTGTCTTATCTTCAGTAAAAATAAAAAATGTTGTTCTAGGCCGGAGAAGGAGCCTCAGTTTAAATTCATCTACTTCAACCATATGAACCTGGCTGAGAAGAGCACCATCCACATGCGCAAGACTGCCAGTGTGTCCCTCACTTCTGTCCATCCAGACCTCATGAAAATTCTTGGAGACATCAACTGTGATTTTGCACGGTGAGAAGCAAATGGTGATCGATTGTCTGTCTGTTTGAAATGAGTTTGTAGGGGTTGTCTTGGTTTTTTGCTCTGTGAAACTGAAACAGCAGGATAGAAATGTACTGTACAAATATGTACCGGTACTTGTCTCTTTTAATCATCACAACATTTATACCAGGCATGGTGAGTTTAAAGATGCAGCACGTTTTGCAAAATGGTGAAACCAAGAAGGGTCAAGCAAGTTAAAGATAAAAAACATGGTTATAAACTGCTTTTCAATTTTTTTCCCCTAATCATTCAGGTCTACTATTCTAAAATAATCATATAGGTGTTTTGACAATCACAAAATTGTGAACCTTTTAAGGCAGTCTTCATAACATCTGGTTTGAGTAGGTGTGGTGCTCACTCACAGTTCTGATTGGTCAACTGTTTTAAATATTTAGGGTCTTTTTTCCAAGCATCCATGGAAACAAAGTTTAAATATGAAATGTTTGTATTATTCAATGACTGAATTGTATATTCATGTTTTGTAGGATTGATGAGGATGAGGAAATTATTGTTAAAGCAATGACTGATTACTGGGTTGTCGGGAAGAAGTCTGATCAGAGGGAGCTGTATGTTATTTTGAACCAGAAGAATGCCAATCTCATTGAAGTGAATGGTATGCTTTATTATTGAATCAGCTTTTACATAATTAATTTGGTTAATTACACCTTCTAATCTTAATAATAATTTTGTGCTTTTTATTTACTGATGAACCCAATGTACTCAGTTTTTGTTTTGTTTTTGCAGAGGAAGTGAAAAGGCTCTGTGCGACACAATTCAATAATATATTTTTCCTGGACTGAAGACACAAGGGCATGCACTACTTCACTACATTAGACCTGTGAACTGTTCAGGTTTTACTGACTGCCTCAGTGTAATGCAATAATTGCATTGTAAAAAAGAATTTTCACATCATGCAATTTTTTTAGATTTTTATTTAATCTATAAAGATATGTGGTTGCTTACTTTAATTATAAATAAATAAGAATTTTACAGTAATTACCTCTTTTTGTTTGCTTGTTTGTACATATTGTCACGTTTAAATTCCAATTATCCAAATTCTAACTGTTTAGATTTTTTTTTAGCATCAAGGATAAATTGTTATGAACACATGCCCTATTTTTCTCATTTTAATTCTGTCGAGTGAATATCATCTTGGTTTATGCTTGATTATTTCAAAATAAAATACATTTTGATTAAAATATGTTGCTTTTCTTGTTCAAATGCACTTCAGCGATGGACAATGTTAATAACTACGATACATATATCATTTTATATGAGACGCGCGTACCAGTATTTTTAAATATTGTTATTTGGACATGCATCTATATTTATTTTTTGTATAAATAATAAAAGTATATAAAAAAAACATTGTAAAACCCATCCCAGGTAGCCTTATGTTTATTGTTCCTTTATTTGGGATTGAATATTATTTGGTGCTATAACTTATTTTTTTGATCCCACCAATCGTTATCCTAAAGAAATGGTAACGTTGAAACTTATTTTTAAAAATATTTTACGGTAAAATGTGCGAAACAGAAATTTTTGACGTGGACATGCTATTTATACGGAACTATAGTTATAGGCGGTCCTCAGTAGCCTACGTCATTTAAATTGACCAATCATTAAAAGGTTATCTGTGTCGAGCAGCCAATAAGCGTGTGTGTATTAGTTTTTAAAATAGACCCGCCATCTTGTTCGAACTAAGTCAGGCTCAACCAAACGTTTGTTTATATGCATTAAACTGATTCTTTTATATAATTATCTGGAGATACGTTTTTAACTCGCAAACGTCTGCGTTGACATTAAGGTATGTATGGTTCCTACAACTTCAACGAGATATCTTTAAAACGCATATCTTTACGTTACTAGCATATCGTTATCTTTACGCTCGTCGTATATATGTATTTGTTCCACTCCGATAGTCGCGCTAAATCGTAGTGGTATCATCATTCATAAGTGATAAAAGATTCTAATGTTATGCTAATGTAGCAGAACTGTAGATGGAGAAAAACGCCAGGGCTTAAATTCACAGAAATAAGTTTTCATTTTAATTAAAATTGGTATAACTCATAGTACTATACTTCCTTTTAATTATTTGCTAAATCATTTAAAAATATATACATTTTTTTCAAAGTCTTGCTTGCTTTGCATCCTCTTAGATGTAAACTTTTATTAAAACTGCAACATAAGTTTTTTCTTTAATATCTGAAATCCAATTGCTTTGTGTGATGGAAATCAAGCAGCCGTGTGCCTAGCCTAACACCAGTGGTTCTCATACCAGTGGTGCGCCCCCCCCCCCTTCACTCACGAAGCTACCTGAACCAGGTTTCATGCTGTCCGCTGCCAGTGTTTTTAGGCATGGGACACACATCGGCCTTTCCTCCTCTCCAACGAAATTAACAGTGAAGCCGAGAGCAAGATATGCTTCGTCATACTTTCTGCATTTAACCACGTTAGCTTCTGAATGACCTGCCTGGGTCTGTGCGACTTCAGTGGCTTTTCTCTTTCCCTTTACAAACGGATGCATCTTTTACTCTACGTCTTTTGGCAGTTTTTTTTTGTTCTTTTCTTTTTCTGCTGAAGATCTGCGCTCCCCCTGCAGTGCCTGTGAGAACCACTGCCTTACACTATATCAAATATTTCTAATGATTTGTTTAAGCAGATCATTTCCATTCTGAAATGAATAATATTTAGTCCCCGATCAAGCACTTGACATCTTCAAGGTTCAGATGCACTATAGTTGGTTGTGAAACCTCTTTCAGGATGGAGTCTCGCTTCTCTCACCTGTACAAGCGGGACTGCAGCACTGAGATGATGCGGCTGAAAATGTCCAGACGACGGTCTCAGTCTCAGAAGGAGAACCGGGAAAAGATTGTCAACATGCGGAGGCATCTCGATCAGCTTCCAGAAACAGAGCTCTCAATGGATGCAACCTTCTGCTCGCTAAACCCAGCAGCCAAAACAAAGAGTGCAGTTGGTTCGTATTTTGACATTTCATTTGTTTGGTGTGGCCTTTATTTATTGATTTACTTTTTCATTTTAATTTGTTCTTGAAAGATGCTGCAGCTGAGGAGAGGAAGATGATGCTTGCTCGATACAAAGAAAAGAAAACATTGCAGAAAGAATTGGATAAGAGGGCGAGAGAGAAGAAGGGTGTTTTTAAGACAGGCTTGTATAAGCCACAGCCACTTTGGTATCTGCCAACAAACACAGCCCCTCCGGGCAGAGGCAAGGTGAGTTGTGGGTAAAACCACTTGAAATCCTTGTTTCTGACCTTTCAGAAGACTACCTCATTTCTGATCTGGTTTCTGACCCTAACAGACTACCGAAATTAAGCCGTCCACACGAATAACTCGGTCAATGGCGCAAAATTCTAAGGTATTATACAAAAGCTTATACATGTGTTTCCTAATGTGGTCAACTAAACTACTTAAAGGTGACTCAAATACAGGTTCATCTCATTCTTTAGGGTTTTGATGAAAAGACCGGAAGTCTGTTTCTCACTTTTTATCTTTTTTTTTGCAGCCTGCAGATGAAAGACATGCTGTGGAAAAGAAAGGTTTGTATTTATCATTTCATTGTACTAAATGCTAATTATTGTACCTGGAAGAGATTATCACTTTGGTGTCTCAGAGAATTTAGCTAAATTCTTTACTTTATTTTATAGTTGAGAGCACTTCCACAATCAAGGCTTTGCAAAAGAACACTGCAAAACCTCAGCCTTCCACCAGAACCAACTTGGCTAGAGGTAAATTGCTGGCTCTGTTTAAAAATATTTAATCCAGTCATAATGTTTGAGATTAAAATATTGACCCCAATTTGACTCTTGTTTTCCCAAATTGATGGGTTTATACAAAAACCATTACAAAAATGTTTTACCAATAAAAAAAAAAAGACTTGCTCAAAGATAAACTTTTTTTATATCTCAAGATTTTTTCAAATACTGGTTTTTACTTTTCTCAAAACACTTGTGATTCATGTGCTGCGACTCCCATCCGAGTCGCATCTGAGATAAAATATATATTTACACACATATATATATATATATTTATATATATATACCGTATATATATATATCTCGAGAGAGTACATAGTACCTGGAAAAAAAATTATTCTCCTATTTGACAAAATGAAAGAGATGCTATAAAAAAGAGAAATCTATAAATTTTATGGAGGAAATCCAAGAAAAAGTGTTACTGTTTAAGCTCATTTACCATTACTTTCTATACTGGTGATTTAGCGTTCAATAATACTTTTAACAGGTATTTCTGCCAATTTTCAACAAATGAGTAAACAATTGTGGTCGTAATTCCAGGTTTATCAATGCCATTGCTACCTCTACTTATGATTTCTTCCCACCAGAGCCTCTCTTTCATTCTTAAAATGGCGGCTATGTGATATGACAGGAAGCTGCTCTAGTTTCAGCTTTATGGAAGCTCAATTTCCCTTCTTACAGAGCGTTTATTACTGCATTGTATTCTCAACATACTAGTTTGTATTGGAGTTAAACCATTTACTTAGGCTGTTAATGTAATGTACTGAAAGGTGAATTGAAAAATGCTGGTTGCCAATATATTATTAAATCTGTCTGAGCAGTTTGTTGGCCATCCTTTTCTTATTTCAGGAGCTCCAGTTCCATTTTCACAATTAAAATGACGTTCAGTGTTTTCAAATGAAAGTAATGACTCTAATCTAATTCTGTTTATTTAACAGTTGAACTTTCAGTTAGAGCTCCAGTCACACGATCAACTAGTAAAACTGGAACAGCACCAATCATTAAACCAGTCTCTGGTGAGTTTGGCCATTTTTGCCTGATTGTTTTGAGTTTTATGTTGCAATTTTTTAAACGCTTCTGGTTGTGGTTTAGAATCCAAAGCTACAAAAGCTATTAGATGTCCTACAGCGCCCTCCTCAGGTAGAGGGCAATTCACAAAAGGTAATAGTTTTTTTTTCCATGCTATTTTAACACTACTGACATTTAAACCCTTTTATTTGTCCTACACAGGCACAACGACAACAAAATGTGAAAAGGCGGTCAGTAAATTGCCTTTTGCCAATGCAAATTTTCACATTTGATAAGGTATGGGTTTTATAAAATTGTATTGTACTTTGTGTTTAGCCTGCTGGAAAAAAGAATCCTGCTGTTGATTCTCATGAGGATGATGATCCCAAAACTCCTCCAGCCTCATTCGCTCCTCAAGGATTTGTTTTCCAGCCTCCTGTTGGGTTGAAATGTTTAGATCTTGTGCCACTATCTCAGGACTCAACCACTGCCTTCATCCCACCAAGGTGATGCTTAATGCAACATTAAGTACTAACGGTAAACATCTGTGACGGCTCTCATATTTCTTTTCTACAGTTTTCCCAATGAAGCCAGAGTGGATTTTGTTTTCCCATCTCCCACAAAATCAGTTCTCCCTGCTGCTTCACTTTCACCCTCCACCCCTCCACCAGATCATTCACTCCAGCCCTTGACCTGTGTACCAACAGAACCTCTCCTGACCTCCTCTGAACCTCAGCATGATGTTTCCTATTTCAGGTCAGTCACAGAGCTCCATTACCTCATTCCGTTGATTATACTTCTACATGAACATCTGGACATGTTTTATCTCTTACACAGAGGTTTGATTAAATAAAAATCTTAAAATAAAACAACTACATGACCTGGGAAGGCTGGGGACATTGTGACTAATTTTGGACTCAAGCCTGCAATGGCTTTTACAGCGCACTGTCTACTACACCACATAACTATCTGTCCAAATGATGGCAAATATGAGTGAGTTTCTCATCAGTTACCTCAAATTATTGTCCAAGCAGTCCCATTCCTAGACAGTCAGAAATGGACAGATAATCATCTAGTGTGTAAAAGCCGTTGCAGGTTGGAATCCTAAACTAGTCATTGTTTCCCAACTTTCCCTTTCTTTACCCACTTATCTTCCTGTCTTCAAATCCTGTCCACAGTATCTTTTGTTTATGCTACAAGGTTACATTCACTGCTCACTCTGTCACTTGCGTAGTTCTAGCCAATCAGAAAAGGGGTTACTATTGTGAAGGCCACTCCCCCCGCTAGCCTCCACTCATAACAGACTCTTGTGTTTTAAGCCAGAGTGTGTTTAAGTCCTTATATGTGATTGAAATGAAATAACCAGGGAGAAAGCCACTCTTGAACATAAGTTAATTGTTAATAAAAGCCCAAACAACTGCTGCTTTTTAATGCCAGGTTTAGTAGAAACTTAAATTTAGGTGACGTCATGCTTCAAGTTCTGTGCTGAGTCACTGATGCTGCTCACTACATGCAAACCACACCTGGGTTGAGTGGGCTATGACCTGGCACTCCTCCTTCAGCAGCATTTGTGTCTACACAAATGATCTCTGTATATGATCTAATCATCTGTGCCCATAATTAATGTAGTGTGTTCTCTTGAATGTAACTGTATTAACAGGGCAGAGATGGTTAGTGAGACTGAACGCTTGACTGGACTTTCTGAGCTGTGGGAGTCGCGTTTCGATGATTCTTCTGTTCCAGAAGAGAGTACGTCTTAACTTCACTCCAGCGCACCAATCTCATCTGTCGTTCTCTTTATTGTTCACATTCAGTGAAATTTGGTTCCATCTGAAACTAAAGGGCAAAATGCAGATTTATGTAAAGTGGATGTCATTTGCATAGTAGAAAACATTGGTTTGGTGTATTTTTCATGCAAGCACAAGTTATGCAGAGGAACTGTCTGTCTGTGTAGTGCGAGATCGGATGCGGACTGCTGTGGGCCAGGCCAGGCTCCTGATGAAAGAGCGATTTGGCCAGTTCAGCGGACTGGTTGATGACTGCGACTTCAAGCGTGGAGAGAAAATAACAACTTGCACTGACTTGCAGGGTTTCTGGGACATGGTGTACTTTCAGGTTTGTCCAGTTACCTTTTAAAACCAATCAATGACCTTTTCAACTTTGCTTACTGTTGTAAACATAATTAATTTGCTTTTAAACAGGTGGAAGATGTTAACAAGAAATTTAATGCCTTGAAAGATGCAGAAGCAAGGGACTGGAAAGAAGAAGTCAGGCCTGTTGTCCGAAAAAGAGTGGTCAAAGTAAATATTGGCAACATATTCTTATTAGTCTTTTGCCAAAAAAATTCTAAGCGCATAGATGGTTCGAGCTACAGCCTGCATGCCAAAACATCTAAACGGGTCTGGCTCAAATTGCAATCTTTTCAGACTGATGCCACTAAAGTAATTCTGTGGAATTACTGATAATGTTGGGAAAAAAATGTTGGGGTCAATATTTGTAAATCTGTTACTCAAACTGAGAATCTCACTACACTTGTAAAGGTTACATACCAATTACTGTGCAAACGTATTTGAACCTCAGGGTCTAGAAGGAGTTAAATATTTACCATGGAAAAGAGCTACAAAAATAGTCATGAACACAGAGAAATTACATCAGTGACAGTGCCCTAGCAACCAAATTATCTGAACTCTATCTCAGCTTTGGTAACTGATCGAAACATGGGGGTCTGTTTAAATAATATATAGTGACAAAGGCAACATTATATTACATCATGGTCCCTACATAGCAACCAATCTGTTAACCATAGCAACCAGCTTGGCATATCTTGATCTCAGCTTAAGAAAATTTTTGAAAAGGGTGGGTTGGTTTAACAGTAATTGTTATAGCTTTAAACTGCACTTTTACAGGCCAACATCAAAATTTGTTTGCATAGTTTAGTCATCTAGTTACAGTTGAAATCTGAAGGCATGTTATTCTCCCAACCAACAGAAGCCTCCTGCTAATGGAGGGAAGGCTGCTGCTGGTGGAGGGACCAGTGCTGCTGCAAAGAGTCGACTTGCTGCCGTCAAGGCTGCTATGAGAGCTAAGCAGGCAGAGCAGAAATCCACAGACTGCCCCAAAAACCTCCAGGGAGATTCCAGCTCTCCTTCTGTGGCACTTGGAAGTGTACTTCCTGTACAGACGGTAGTCTTCCATGGAGGTTTCTTCCAGGTGGAAAGCCCAGTTAAACCATCATGTAAGAAATTGTTTGTGTAACCTTGATTTTTCTATTTTTTTTTTGTAGACGGAACACCTTTATTTTTATTCCATATTTTACAGTAGTCTTTTTTTTTTCTTTAGCCTTTTGCACAAAATGGGTTGTTTATATTTAATGTATTAACTATCTTCTTGTATAATTGTTTTAAAACTTCTTTTATAATTGTTTTATTGTTTTTAAAGGTAATTAACCTGAGCTGATGTGTACTGACTTACCTTTATCTCCAGGTCCTGTCAGAAGATCATGTCGAATCAGCACTGTTCCTTCACCATCCGCTTCCAAATTCAGCACTCCAGGCCGGCAGCGTAGATCCATCGCTTTCTCTACTGCTTCTCCTCGACCTCTTCCAGCTGTTACTACTCCATTACCTTGTGCAGAGCTCCTGCCAGATACACCTAGAGTTTCTCAGACCAGCCGTGACCTCATTCAAAACATAAGTTCTTCCTTAGACACTCAGCCCTGCTCCACATGTGTGGGGCCAGAGAACGGAGACATCCACCAATCAGAGCAGGCTGCAGATCCTTCTATACCTCATCTTCCGGAGTCAGTGCAGGAGCACAAGCAGGAGAACATGGCTTCGGAAGAGAATGATGTTCTAGATGCTCTCTCCCAGTGCTCCTTTGATGAAGTGAAGCCTCACACCATAAAACCCTCTACACAAACCAAATATCTCCCAGCTGCTTCTGATAATGAGGTAGAGGTTCACAATGAGGTTGAGATGTCTGCATGCAGTGGGTATGATGAGCTTTGTTTCAGTTGGCGAAGGAATTTGTTTGGCATAAACTCTAGTTTAACAATCTTATTTGTCCATGCAGCTCTCCACACAGTGTTGGTGTTGAAGTGACAGGAAACCAAGATGATGTTGAGGTGAGGAAGAAACAGTGGTTAAAAATACATTTTATTGATGAAAAAAGGTAACGACTAAAATCGAAAGTCGAGACCCCTCTTCACTTTATACAATTCCACATTTCTCAATGGCTTTGATTTTTGAATGAACATTCCACTTTTTGGGCATGTACAATGTAACTGAAAATCCATATACAGCTCCTTTGTAAGTGTAATAAACATTGGGATTTGCACAGGGTTCTGATGGTTTGGATATTGAGCGTTACCTGCTGCCCTCAGCACGAGCCAGTCTGTCCCCAGAGCACGGTTTATCTGTGGAGAGGATTTCTCTGGGAACTATAGATGCTGAGATGGAGAGTCCAGTCTGTCAGCCAGAGGAGCTTCCACCTGATGATATGGCAACAGCCACAAGTATGCCGCATCCCTAACATTATGGTTTCTAACTGCAAATTAGAATAGACAGTGATGTATATACATCATCACAATACGATATATTGCAATACAAAGATGTCTCAATCCATATAGTGGACATATTGTCTTCAAGCTTCACTGTCTGAAAAACTGCTAATTGCATTTAATGAGCTACAAAATTAAGCTCTCTCTGTGTACAAAAAGCATCTTTCGCTTTAAAATGTCAACATTTTCACTGCCCCTAGAGGCTAAAATCTAACGCTCTAATATACACCGGTATATCAATACATATCAAACTAAACTTTAAAATTTTCGCTGCCCCTAGGGGCTAAATAATACTTGAATTGCTTGAATGCAGTTTTATTTTCCATTAACTCTTCAAATAATGTCAGTAGTTGGTAATAAAATTGTTTTAAAGCTTGTTTTTATTTTAGTTTCTTTAAAAAGTTTTCCTTGTTCTATTCATTGTACTAATCCCATGTTCTTATATTGGTTTTACTTTGGGGGGCAGTTTTCAGAATGCAAGGTTTCAGTAGGTTTGCTTAAGGATCAAAATGAATGGTTCACAGCTCTGATTGGCCAGATTTTAATGCTCAGAGTTTGTGGTAGAGTCTGGCTCCAAATTGTAAGAATTCACTTATGCAGTTGGGAGGCTTAGCACAGTTTATCTATTGCTCTGTGTCAGTTATTAGGCAAGAGTAGATATCTAATGCTCCATTTAAAATTCTAAGAATAAACTCTGCATAAAACAAGAATTTACTGTTACTCACAATGTTGGCTGCAATGCTATTAAAATCAGTTGAATGTAAGCCTAAATATCCTATTTTAATCCAGCAAAAGACAATGACTGATTTTAGCAAAGTGGTCAGTTAGTTTGATTGGTTTTGAACCAAGTTGCCTCAGGGCAGTTACATCAGCGCTTCTACCCTTTTAGAGTTATATAGGGTCTTTTAGAAACTGACTGCACAAACGTTTAATGCTCACATGGGTTTTGTTGGGGTGCACTCACTCTTCTTTCTTGCACTTTGCCTCAGCTCCTTCCAGAGTGGTGTTTTCATCCCGGATAAGTCAGGTGCATTCACAATTTCCTCTGAGTCTCCTTCCCTTTTGTGTATTTCTGCGGGTTTCCCACAGCTCAGAGAGCCAGTCTGATAAGAGAACTAAACTTCTTCTAAGTAATTTCTTAGTTCACCAGAAAATACCAAAACACATGGGTAATGCAAACTGCAACTTTCCATAATTTCGTTTATCGCCTGGTCTCTGCAGATCATTGTATAATTTTGAAGTGAGATTATAGGTCTGTTTTTTTTATTGTTCTAGTTATTTATTTAAAAAAAAAATCATAGTAGTATGTGTCTTATTTGTCTATATCGCCTTTACTTTTTAGCTTATATGACATCTTCAATTGTTGACTTCATGTTCTGCCCAGTGGTTTTTCAGTGCAAAGATTATGGCTACGCTCAAACTGTGGATAATTATAACCCACATGGTGCTTTTTAGAGGAGTTGGATACTGTGTGCTGGTCTTTTTTTTTTATTATTAAATAGAAAGGGTTTAGATGTAAGAGCTGTTTTAATAAGTAATGACAATTTGGGACGTTAACTTAAATCTGGTAAAATTAACACCCAAAAATGTAAAAATTTGACTTACACAGTAAAATCCTAAGAGTTGAATTAACTCTACTCAGAGTGTATTTGGTCCCACTCTATATAGAGTTAAACCAAATCTGAAGGACAGTTATTTAAATAAGTCTATTTGAACTAAACAGTCTATTTTTGTCTGTTTTTACTCTTTCTGGAGTGGACTTGGTCCCTCTCTGAATAGTTAATATTTAGTTTGCATTTTCCATGCAGATTTGGATAAACATGAAGAAAATAGATTATTAAATTACTCTCTCAGAGTCGGTTTAACTCTATATAGAGTGGGACCAAATATACTCTGAGTAGAGTTAATTTAACTCTTAGGATTTTACTGTGTAGTTTTCTAAGACTGTGGGAATGCTGCAGAGTACTTTGCTGTTTAGTATATCTTTCTCTTTCTTCTTGTTTTGAACTAATATCAATGTATAACCTTGCTGTCTCCTGTTTCAGATGCCTGTGAACATGTTACTGTTCACCCCAGAACGGGAGAGAGTGAGACAGTCGGTTTGTGAAAGAGACCTGATGACATTTACTCCTCCATCTAACAAATAGACACTCACTTGTTCAATGCCAAGACTGTTTTTTAATTATTATTTTTTTTTATATTTGTTTCTCAAAAAAAATGTTTTCACAAATACATTATACTTTGGACAATGTAACCTCTATATTCTGGAACTTTTGAAACGTAATAAATTTGTTAAACACAATATTGTATGTTTGTTTATTACGCCTGTAGGATCAGAGAAGAATCTTGTTTGACAGAAATGTTCCATTCTGCTTGGTATCCCTGAAAAATAAGACAAATAATAATCATTTGAATGTAGTTAATGGTGGTGTGTGTGCGTGTGTGTGTGTAGATGCACATACTTTGGGATTGTGCAGAGTTCTCAAAGGCTGAAGTTCTCTTCTAGTTTTACTCTGATCTCATACAAAGTAATGAAACTCTTGATGAAAAGCTGATTCATTTTCGGTCCCCGATACTTTAGGTCTGACTTTGTTAAATCAGCATCTAAAAAAAGAGGTAGTTTTAAAGTAGTAGCCACTGGCATACACAGAAAATAAAATATTAAACATGAAAACTAAAGTATTTAAATTTGGTGCAGTTGAAGAACTAAAATAATTGTGTCTTTTATCAGATACAAATTGGTTAAATCTTTCCACTATAAACTCAATCTGTGAGTCACACCTTTGAAAACCAGTCTTGGTTCCATCTCCTCGAACACGGACAACTGTAAAATTTCAACATGAGAGACTTCATTAATGGAGTTACTCTGGTTAGTTTTCACTTTAAATGAGATAATGATCCACTGAAATGAGAGACCAACTGGTTCTAGACGTGGAAAAAAAGACCTCTGTTAGCCAGAAATTGAGGCGTACTTCTTAAAATACACACTAGCAAACTGAATTATTAACAGAAAGGCTGAGGTGAACTCACAGTGTCGTTTGCTCCATGTGTGTCTGTTAGCATTCTGTGGTTTTTCATCTCAGAACAGCCCAGCAGTGCCTCAAAGAACTCCAGAAAACTCATCTACGATCAAATTCATAAGTATTAGTTTTCTCTTAGTGCATCTCTTTATCCTTTTACCTACACGCTGATCTGAGGTCTCTTTTATCAAGGGGGAATACACAAGACATTTGGTGACTATAAGAAGAAAATGGTGTTCTTCCATTGGGTGAGGGTTTGCTGATTTGCCAAGATTCTAATATTCATGTGCTATGTGAGTCTGCGTATTGCTTTAGTTGTACAAGAAATTTTATTCTGATTATATGCAGCTGTTAATTCAAACTAAAACAGTGATAAATGGATGGATAATCCAGGTGCCTCTGATGACGGACTACTTTTTATTCTTGATCAAAAATAATTTGGTAGAAAAAATGAAGATTGTGAATACAATCAGGCTACATGTACAATCAACTGACTGCGTTACGGAACATTTAAGGTTATGCTGAGCCATGTCCACCAGCTGAGATTCCCCAAATCGAGCATTTCTAACTCAATAATTCACTGTAAAATGAAGATAGCATGTGCCTTCCAGACAATAACAACTGAAAATAAAACTTCATCCACTCTTTCAACTCATCAGGATTAGATAGAGTTTACAAATGAATACTTAAACTCTGGCACTTATCCCCAGATAATCCTTATCTTTCAAAGCATTTTCCAGAGTTTGTGTTGTCTGTTTGGGGTTCAAATGCACTACACAGAAAAGGTAGGATTAGATGTTGCGCCCCACATCGTTAAAAGGACTGTTAACACTAGTAATAATAATGCCTTCAATTTATATAGTGCTTTTTTTCACTCCACATTCATTTGGCACACAAATTCTTATTCCAAATGGGTGGATTGGAGTGCAGAGAACATCTTTTTAAAATCATCATAACTTTTTTAGATAAATACATACTGACCTCCAAGTCCAAGTTGCTGTAAGTTCCGTCAGAAACTGCAGGACTTTCCTGAGAGAGGATCTTTAACACTTTGGAGACTGTTAAATACTCGTCATACAGACAGAGGTCCTGTGGTGGGGACAAGGATGAGAACTAGCTGGTGAATAAGGGATGGGAGACTGAAAGAAGGTGAGTTACCTGCAGCATTAGGATGAACTGTCTCACTGTTATGCATGCCACAGATTTCACTGAGTGTGCTTTAGACAGGATCTGGTAGATTTCCCAGCAGCGCTCTGAGTAGATACTTCCAACATCAGCATGGTGGAACAGATAACCTAAAATAACATAAAAATGTTTTATACTATTATTATACCGGTAATTTAATTTGCCAGTGGCTTCTACCCACTGTGAGGAGAAATAGGCAGCAGAAGATGAATTTTATATAAAATATTGTTAATAAAAATAACAATTATTTTTAAAGTAGGAATAAATTACGCATAATTCAAATTAATATGATAAATATTAATCCTTCTTGTAATGTTCATGCATTGTTAAATAAAAATGCATTGTTGGTTAGAATAAATACATGGAATGTGTAAAATGTCTTTTTTTAACAATACAATAACACTTTTATTTAATATTGACTAATTGTCTAAATCAGCTTTTTGACATTTGCTATAATACCACTATGTACTTGACATAAACTGAAAATAAGTCTTTTAAAGATATAGAAAAAAAATATGCTAAACACAGCAATGATTTTCTGTGTAATAAATTTTAAAAAAGTAGTGTTTAGCAGCAGCGGAAGTGTTTAGAGAGGGAATATACCAGCGTTCACAAGCCTAAAGTAAAGCTCATTAACATTAATGATCTATAATAATAATACTTTTTTTATTTACTGGCGTATTTCTGGACAACAAATGACACCTCACAGAGAAACTGGTAAAGTTATCTTCATTCATTCATTTTCCAACCTTCTTATCCCTTTTGGGGTCACCTATCTTCAGCACTTTGGGCGAGAGGCAGAGCTACAGGTCACCAGTCGCAGTTCCACTCACACATTTACAATTCCCTAAGAGGAATTCGTTTTTTGGATTGTGGGGGAAACCAGAGGAAACCCACGCAAGCACGGGGAGAACGTGGAAACTCCTTCCTGAAAGGTCACAGGCAAGCCTCGAACAGGAAGGCCACAGTGCTACCCACTGCGGCATTGTGCTTGCGCATATTCATAAATTGAATAATCTAAATTCCCGTTAGATGTGAATGTGTGAGTGAATGTTGCCCTGCGATGGACTGGCGACCTGTCCAGGGTATACCCCCGCCTCTCACCCAATGCGCGGTCACCAGCAGACCCCCATGACCCCAAAAATGGAATAAATGGGTTGGAAAATGAATGAATGAATAATTAAACGATTAACACTTACATTTTTAGAAACATTCATTGTTTACAGCATTTTCACACCTGCCTAAAACTTCTGCACTGTACATATAACAAAAATAACAATTTTTTTTGCTCTTTTAGCTCCAGAAATGTAATGTTTTAAATGTTTTAATAAATTGGTGATTGTTTAGCAATAAATACAAATATCGGAAATGAAAGGTCACATTATTTATGGTTAATCCTCTCAAAATACTTAGAAATATTGGTGTATATACCTATACCCTACTGATTTTTTGGCAGAAATGATGATTAACAGTGCCTAAATCTCAAAATGAAGCATCAAATAGAAAAAAGTTTTCCCCTACTTTTCAAACCAAATTACCCCTTCTACACTCTGTACTTGTCGATATTTTCGTCATATTATTTAGTCTCCAGATATACGTCAGAGCAACAGACTACTGAGCCACTGGTGAAACATTGTTCAAGATCTCTCTACCTTTAACATTCTTTGCATTGGGGACAATGTTCTGCATCATTAACTTTGAAAAACATTCTGAAATGATTTTAGTGGACCTGAAACAGACAGACACATTATGGTTAATTGAACTCCTCAGAAAAATATATTATGAGGAAATACTCACTCTGTATCTTTGTGGAAAATGTGATATGCTACACTAATAATGAGGCTGATGCACTCTCTTGGCAGTATGACCGTGGATGGGGAACAAGCTTCCTCTGCTTTCAGCAAAGAAAAGATAATCTGAGTGAGTTGTAGTGATTTAAGAGCAATCTGCAAGCGATACCACAAACATCACCGGTTACGAGACGAAGCATGTGAGCGAGAGTGATTCCACACTGGTGAACTCTACAATCCAGGAGGAAGCGAGAGAACTGCAGCAGGGTCATTGGGTAAGTTCTCTCGGGATGCTCTTCATGACCCAGGTTGCTGTAGAAGCTGTAGATTTCCCTTAACAAACCAATATGCCTCAGCACCGCAAACTCCACCTACACAAATAAAAAGTATGAGGATGGCACATGATCCCGATTAAATACACTTGACTTCCTGTCAGCTGATCATCAAGCATATAGTTTGAGCTTGGAGATCCACAGTTTGATACAAACAGAAAATGTCTGGGTATAAGGGCTGGGCGGCATGATGGCAGAGTGGGTAGCACTGTGGCCTTCCAGTTAGAAGGTTGTCGGTTCAAGTCTCGCCAGTGACCTTCCTTAGTTTGCATGTTCTCCCCATGCTGGCATGGGATTCCCCAAAATCGTGTGGTTAGGTTAATAATCTAAATCCCCTTCAGGTGTGTCATTAATTATTAGTAGTATTAAGTTAATTCGGATTTTTTCCTAAATGCGATTAATCACAAATTAAACAGACATCACTTGCTACACCACCTTTCGCTCGAAGTGTAATGGTGATCCAGCACAACCTGAAAATGAAGAAGCTGGGAAAAAAATGTAATGAATGACCAACACAGGACAGTAAGTGTCAGACTTTCATTTAAATAAATCATTACATCTCAGTTTCTCATTGTGGAATCATTTATTAAAATTATATTATTAAACCCCAAATTTTTAACAACAAAAAATTTGATAATTTTGCCAATTTGATAATTCCGAGCAGTGTGAATTAGTCGTTTATAAACACTAATGACCCGAATTTGAATCTGGGTTTGGCAAAAGTTTACCTGTTTGAGTTCTTGATCTCTGCGATTCTCTGGGACTCTAGTCAACAGTGTCTGGATGTTCAAAATGATGTCAGACCCCAGAGGTGAGAAGCTTGAGCGAGTTTTTGAAGCTTCACCTGAATTTCCAAAATTCAGAGAAAAAAAGTTACTACTGCCGAAATCTATGCGGTGGAGCAAACACCCAGAGAGCTCTTCATTGTTTGTCAATGGGACATAATTCCTTGTAAATGACATGGGCCAGTCTTTCACAACTCACAGAAATTAATTGATGAATATTAAATATAAATTTGGTGGCCTGCGCAGTGGGTAACACTGTGGCCTTCCAGTTAGAAGGTTTCCGGTTCGAGGTGATCTTCCTGTGATCTTCTGGGAAGGAGTTTTCATATTCTCCCCATGCTTGCGTGGGTTTCCTCCGGGTACTCTGGTTAACTTGTGGTTAGGTTAATTGAATAATCTAAATTCCTCTTAGGTGTGAATGTGTGAGTGATTGTGTGTGTTGCCCTGTGATGGACTGGTGACCTGTCCAGAAGGCCTCTTGCCTGATGTGAGCTGGAGACACCAGCAGACCCCCGTGACCCGAAAGGGAATAAGAGGGCAGGAAAATGAATGAATGAAAAAATATAAATTAGCTAAAGTATACTCTAGCATGCAAACAACAATTAAGCTTTGAATTTAACAAAGCTTTATAAGATGGAAGTTCTTACCAATTAGGTTTGGAATCTAATTTTGTAGTGTCATGATTAATTCGTGAAATGCTTAACAAGTTGTGAAATGAAAAGCTTGACAGAGATTCGTGATGAACTGTCAATCCACTTGTTTTATGGTTGTCTGGGCAATGAAAAACTCTGAGAACTAAAACAGTTATTTTCCTGGCTGTGGATGTTGTTAATATCTTACTTTCATCTGGAAAAGGAGAGGTAATCCCGCTCAGGCCAGGAGTGAAGGCTGGAAATTCAGCAATGCTGTCTTTAATGAACTCCCCTTCATACACACGTCCATCCTCAAACACGTACCTCCCCTGCAAAACAACCGCCATTTGCAGGTACAGAATTGTAAAGATTTGTGTCAAAACGTTTTAATTAACAAAAGTACATGAACCGAAAGTGGAACAAACTGTATAGAAATAGAACTATTCGGTACAAACCTTATAGTACATATACCAGGCCTTTTAATGTTCCTCTTTTTTACCTTTTCCCTTACTTTTTTCTTTTGTTCATATTCACTGTTCAGTGTTGTAACTTGTCTTTCATCGGTTTGAGGTTGGCTGCATTTGGAAGGTGTTGCAGTGTTGAGTGTATCACCATTGGTTCACTAATTCAGTGCTAAGGGACACAGCCGAGCCATGTTTTCTTCATGCTGGCCCAGAAACAATGAACCAAAGGGGTCAGGGAATACACTATTGCAACACCCTCCCCAATACAGCCGACCAATGAGGCAAGTAATAGCTACCACCATGTGAGATAGCTTCTATAGTCCAAGCTCACCTTCATTCAATCAGAGTGCCTTACCTGTCCATGTTTTCTGTCATGGTTCCACTCTCCGCTGTAAACAGCCCCACTGGCATAGAAGAAATCTCCTCGACCGTGACGCATACGCTGAAACACTTCACCGATGTACTCATTCATTCGAGGATACAGAGAGCATGGAGCTCTTTTACGCAACCATGTGTGCGTGCCTCTTCCTTCCTGCATTAAGCACGACAATTGAAACTTTCATGATCAGACACATTAAAGCTTGAGAGAAACAGAGAGTCAGTAACAGACCTGGACGCCATTTACCCACTGACCACTGTACTGCTCATCCAGGTCTATCCACCTCATTGTTCCTTCCCCATGTCGAATATTATTCCTCCATTCACCTTCATATACATTTCCAGATGGATAGCTTTATAAAAACAAGCATGTTTTAAAGAAGCAACAGTACAATGTCTAACTTTATCACTTGGAAGATTTCAACACAACTTTGACTCTCGTCGACATTCTAAAACTCCTCAAAAGTTTAATTTGAGGTCCCAGATTTGTGCTTTTCATATTTTGTACTGGTACGCATATTCTACGTTTGACAATATTTTGTTTGTTTTAATTGATAGTAAAATGAAATACAGAGCATATTAAAATTACTTTGTTTTACTTTATGTATACAGGTATATAAAATGTTTTATTGTGTGTATATCATGGTGCTTTGTGCAGTCATGTTATGGCTGTATTTTTTCTAAATGTATTATGACAGAATTAGTATAGTTTAGAATGATTTCATGATCATATTATTAAACTATGAGCTACAGAAGAATCACCTTTTAAATAGGAAAAATATATTTGTTGCAAAATAGTTTTTTTTCTAACATAATAAAACAGTTTAAGTTAAAATTCAATAATACAGTTAAAAATGCATAATTTTTTTAAAACAAACGGTAAGTTATGAAATGCACAGTTGTGACTCGGGTTTGAATGCCAAGCAAAACTGTCTTTCACATCCCAAGAAATAAGAATAAATAAATGAAAACTTGTAAGAAATGTAAAGAAATTTGATAAAATGCCACGTACTGGTGCTTTCCCCAGCCCTCTCTGCAGTTGTTGAGCCATTCACCCTCGTACCATGTTGTTCCCTCTTGGTTGTAGTGCATTAAACCCTGCCAAAATCACAGAACACCAGGCAAGATATATATAGCTCCATCCATCCAAGGAATCTTGAGACCATTTGTTTATAAACACACTCACTTTTCCTTGTCTTTTGCCCAGGTACCACTGCCCTCGATACACTGCCAAAGTTTTGGCACATTTATGTGTCCCAAAACCATGGCGAAGGCCTTGTTTTACCTCTCCTTCATAAGTGCTGCCATCCAGCCATGTGTACGTCCCGGTACCCATGGGGACATTCATTTTGAACTCCCCCTACCAGTTGAAAGAGGGTAAATGTACAATGTATTATTTTGGGACTCTAACCCATAAAAAAACATCTTTAGTGGTCAGCATGGCCTGCTGCATTCACAGAACACCGGGCAAGATATAGCTCCATCCGTCAGAGCAATGTTGAGATCATTGATATGTATTTGAACAAACAAACCAACTTTTCCTTATCATTTTTATATATTTAGATGCTACATAATTTTTTCACCTGAACATTTTGTAATTCTTTCTGGTGTCTGTCCTTGTTTTCAGCACCATCCTCATCTGTGATAATCACCAGCTACAGAGCACATTAACATGAGCACACTAATCCTGAGTGTGCATTTGTCGCTTGTTTATCAATAAAAGATGCCAACTTAGCTAACACACTGGCTAAAAATGGCTCACATAAGTGGGGCATACTTGCTTCACATTTAGCATTGACAAAATTTCTCCAACAACAGACAGCAATGGTTGAAACATGTCAGTGGCTTTTCTAATTTTCATTTTCTTCATATTCATAGTCAGCTTCATGTATGCTGGCCTCCGTTTCATCTCTTATCAGATCATTACCACTGAACTTGAATTAACTTCTCTTATGGAATGTTCCAAACTGGTGAGCAATCAGTGCAGTGATAACATATAAGTGTTACATTTATCATGCTTCTGAAACTGACGGCCTTAAATTAACTCAAAATATTGTAATTTTTGTATACAAAACAAACTGTGAAGCCCCTGTCAACAGACTTCATTGTATTCATTTGTACAAATTACTACAGAACAGAGAAATGAAAAAAGCAGTTCATGGCCTCTTTAAGGATGTTTTGCAATTACCATGTGAGACACAATTAAAAACATAGTCTTATGATTATACAAAGATAAAGATTAACAATTACTTAGATGACACTGTGTAGAATAAACATTTAAAAATTTACATACCTGATACTTTAAACCGTCTGACCAGATATATTCTCCAAACCCATGCAATAACCCATGAAAAAAACTGCCCTAATGAACAAACAGTCATTAAATTGACAAAAGGTAAAAAAGGAAACCTACAAAAAAAGTCTACTAACATTGCTAAAGTTGGTACCAATGGCTAGTTCAATTACCATTGTCTTACAGCGCTTCACTGGACAGCAAATTGTCTGACTGAATTTCATCACTGGTGTACTGACGACAGGTAGATGAGAGGCCTCTACCAAGCATGGTGGGCTTTAAATACACAATGATCATGTACAGGCTGAATGTTTTCAACACACTATGCATTGATGCAAAAGGAGGCTAGTTATTGAATATAAATTAATATATTGAGAATTTTGAAATTTCTGTAAATCGGGATTGGTAAAATGTAAATCGGGATTGGTAAATATTAGATTAATTGAATACTTTAAATGTCTTCATTTCATGTTCAACATGTTCATATCCAGTTTTTTAAGGTATCTGTGATTATTGAAAAGTATTGGACAATGCAGGAAAAGTGTTTCACATTTAAGAACAACGTTACTTTACCATCATCATAACTACTATCTGTGATTTTATAGTTTGATATTGTTCACCTTGTAAACGTGTCCGTCTCGAAAATAAGCGACACCTTCTCCGTGAAACACTTCTCCTTCTACATCACCTTCAAATCTGAGAGAGACACTAAATATATAATAAATTGGAATCGAAAAAACGCCTGTGAGCAGGGGAAAGCTCGTCCGACCTGTCCACGACAACACCCCGTAGGGAGGAGACCCCGCCGCAGCGTTCATGCTCTCGCTTGTGCTGGTCCTCTCTCACCGCGGAGCTCTCTAATTCTTCACCGTTCTCAGCATCTGCCACAGTTTCCGACAACAAACTAGACGTGGGGGTATATTCTGACTCTTTAGACAAAGCTGGTTCTGGAGTGGATTTGTCAGAACTTTTCATTTTGTCACATTATTATCAAAACAAACGTCACATGAGAGAAAGTTTGCGTACACAGAAACAAGCGTCCCGTCAGTTGCTAGGAAACACGCCACTACGGCAAGTCGCGTTAGGACACACATGGTTTAAAAGCAGCGCTCGTACTCTTGATTAACTCGCATATATTTAGGGGAAGTTGGATTGATATATTTAATAGACTGTATAAATACACCAATCAAAACTTATTTGACATAGTTTTGAATTGAAAGTACATTTAGCATAAAAAAAAACATTTACCGCCAAAAAAGACCTACTTTCTTTAACAAATTGTTGCATTCCCAGTGTTTCAGCTTGACTCATACTCCTGCTTTTATCCTCAGCCAGTGTTTGTTGTTCCAAATATTGGTTTTAATGTCCAACCTCAACCATTTTTATGCATTTCCCAATAACCATCAAAAAAGCATTTACCACCATGGGTCTGGCAAGGGTTGTTCACAAATTCCCTATAGGGACACAATATGCAAATATAAATATTTGGGATAATGTTAGAATGACTTCATGCTCTTGTCCTACACAAGAATTTATGACATTTAAAATTTATGAGAATTTATGAGTTTCATTTTTTTAATAGTCCTGAGAATTTAAATAGGGGATTGTATTTGAAAACATAAACACAAGTAACACAATAATGAAGTTCCAAACATTACAGTTTTTTATTATAATAAAACATACAAGTAAAAACAAAAATACCCAAAGTGGTTCAGTCCTGACAGACCATATCCAAGTTAGCCAGGTGTCTCATGGTGGGTCTTCCATGAGGACAGTTCCACGGCTGTTCAATTTCTCCCATGTGAAGCACGAGCTTCTTCATTTCACTGCTGTTTAGGGCTGTTCCCACCATCACCTATGAAAACAGACATTCCAAATTAGTACACATAGAAAGTAAATTAAACACAAATGAGCCTTGAGTAGGCTTTATTTGTATAGCAAGTTTAAAGTGGCAGATTTAAACCCGACATTGGGTTTGAATCCAGAGCCAATCGTCGAATCCCATCCTTCCCCCTCTCTCTAATATACATATACACATACATTTCCTCAAAATGGAATAAACTCAAACTCTACTCACTGATTTGCGGCACGCCCTGGATGCAAACATCTGTCTTACGCGAGAAGGTCGACACATCATTCCTGGACTGTCGCTAAGCATGAAGATAAGTTCTTCAATATCATTTGGACCAAATGTCCAATTCTTACTTGTAGGTAAAGACACCAGCTTCACTCTCTCCATAACCTGAGCTGAAGAACACAATCACCAACATCAGCTTCATACCAAATATTTTGCAAATAAAGAAATACAAGCAGAAAACCTACCATCCTCATCAATGAGAAAGTCAAACCCATTCTTTTTGAAGATTTCAAGGTTTTCCATAAGCACAGTTTCACTGATTGCCGGGAGGTGGAGATGTTGTGGACTAGAGAGCGAGAGAGAAATGTAACTTTAAAAGTAAACAGCCATGCCCACTTCTAATTACTTTGCAGTGACCCTTACATTATGAGCTGCTGTCCCTTTAAAGTGGTATTCTGTTGCAGCATCTCAAAGTTATACTTTTCATCTGTGGCATGCTGGTCGATGATGAAAAGGTCAGATTTCAGCTTGGTGATGATAAAACCTAGGTTGAACTGACCAATGATTTTCATTTCCTTGAACATATCTTTGCTGGAAAACCAAACATTGTGCATCAGTTGCATTTTATACTTAGCAAATGACTTGTCTTAAAAACCTATCAGAAATTAATTTATGCCATTTCCCAAAGATGACCAGTCTACCTCATAAATGCTTGTTTTTTTTTTATTTTGGGTTGTTTTTTTGATATTCCCTCAAGGAGATTGTTACCTTATTTCTTTCTTTAGCTCATCTTCTGCGCTCTGGTTTTCTCCAGGATTAATCTTCGCTCTAAACCTTCTATATTTGAGCTCTCCTTCATTCTTCACTCTCCCTTGGTCTTGTAGTCTCTTTACCTTTTTAGAAAGTTCCTGTAGAGAAAAGTGTACAAGGACCATTTTCCTCTGGATTCTGACCAGGGAATCCAGTTGGAGAGGGGAGGTCTTGCTTTTAGAGTGTTGCAAGGAGGTCCAAGCTTGAGGTCCATCATCAAGGCGAGCTCTTTTAGGAGCAGGTCTGGAACTCTTTTCTTGTTCTTGATCAGACTTTGATTTGTAACTCCAGACCTTCTCAGACTCAGCTTCATCAGCAATCTCAGTCTTGACACCAGTTTCGTATTTAATTAAATCAAACTTGTGTGAAACGTCCGGATCATCTTCAGCAGAGGTTTGGCTTGCAGTTCCAAGTTGATCTGATTCAAAATTGCTTTTAGGCATCATTTGACAGTCAGTCAATTTCCTTTCAGTAATGAAGCTGGGAGACTTCACTTGTAGTCTCATGACGTCTGCTCCCTTTTTAGAGCAGCTTACAAAAGAAAACATCTTTTTCTGCGAAGGACCTCCACATGAAGTTTTATGAGCAAACTGCTTTGAGCAGCTTCCTGGTGCTGAATGATTTGAAAACGCTTTCTTAAGCCCTGCTAGATTAATGGAAGCTTTAAAAGAACCATCATCTTGTAGTTCATTAGAGATCAACATCATTTCACGATCTTCTGTGTCAGCACTTGCGTTGGTTAGTCGACTCACACCTTCAAGGACAGAGATCTGCACTGAGATTTCAAGTCTACTTAAGTAAACTTTGTAAAACGATGTGTGCTACTTACTGCTGATTGCTGGAGGAATGTGATTGAGCATGATTTTATTGACTCCAGACTCAAACATGGAAATAAGTGAGCTTTTCAGAATGGCCAGCAAGAACTTTTCCTCCTGTAGAAGGATTTGACGTTTGTCTGGAGTCACATTTACATCCACGCAGTCTGAAGAGAAAAAAAAAGATAGCTTACGGTGAATTTATATCATTTATTTATTTATTACTCACACTTTTACACCTAAGGGGTGCCCACTGTGAATTTAATTTATTTAAATCAATATTACTATTATAAAGAGCTAAAATATATTGTTTTCCATTTTCAAACCAAAAGCAATTTTGCAGATGGCTTCTCCAAATACGTCAGGTTTAGTTACACAGAGTACAGGGATTTTGTTTACACAAAATCCATCCACAAAAACAAAAACTAACGTTCTTCTGTAATTCGGGACTGATTATATAATGTTCTGCTAAATAAAATGATCATTCTTTGCATAGAAATGTAAACTTGCAAAACCTTACCTGATGCAACAGTGATGTTTAGAGCAACAAAAGGGTATTGATGTCGATTATACATGTGATAAACTTCATTTACAAGCTTGGAGACCTGTAACAACAACAAAGAATTCTAAGTTAGTGACATATAACTATGTATATATTGACAAACGATTTCTAACTGAGGGTAAAAGTTTCTTTATTGAGGGTTGTTTGTTGTTGCTCTATATTTGTCTTTTTTAAAGTTCTTTAAAAGTTTTTTTTCTTTTCATTTCTACACATGACAAACATCACTATATGTGAGCCTATAACATGCAGCTATACGTTTTCGTTTTCAAATGGACACTCAAAAAGAAGAGGGATGATTAATGGATGGACAGGATCTGTTCATATTAATACAGTTATTGTTTAGTTTTGGATGGTAAGCATTGTCTGCACAGAGTGGTTATCATACCGAGACCAGTGAAAGGTATGCACTTTTAAAAGCACCACGTGGATGCAATATCTTGAGTACTTCATGTACTCTGTGCCTGATGCAGGTTTCAGTAAATTGTGATTTACCTCGTATATTGAAAGGCAATTCATATCTGTGTGGTGAGTTGAATATTGATAAGATACGTATGTCAATTTCATGGATGTTAGGCGTGAGGTGACTTGGCGTTATGTTCTTGGCTTTTGTGTCTTACCAAATTCATTAATTTCAGGACAATGGATATTTTCAGTTCAACCAAATATAACTGGGAATCTTCATTATTAAAAGGATTTAAGGCAACTGATGGTTTTTACTATTTGACTAGAATTCTGATAAAGGGATTAATGTAACCTACTTTGACTGGATCACAGGGTCTTTTATTGATGAAGAAAAATTGTCTGTCAGTAGCACTTCGACCGACTCCATGATCACCTTGTGACACAAACCCATCAATGCTAGAATTTACGAAACAGAAACGCACCAAGTTACCTTGACTGTGCAGGATAAGCACATCTTATATTGAATTCATGCACTCACACAAAGAGTTCTTTTGGAGCATCCAAGCCACTGAGACCATAATCATCCATAATCGTTTCACTTGGTGATATTTGGTGGAAGGGAATTAGACTCTGCAGCTGTAAAATATAAGAATTGAAAACAAATGTAAACAAAAAATACAAGATGCGTACCTAATGCCTTTTGGTACCATTATGTTTTTTTTTATGTATTACCAGTTTTGCTTTTGTCTATTTCAATTCAAGCAAAATATAGTTTAGCTTTAGAAGGACATTTAAATATTGTTTAATAATAACTTTTAAAATCTGCTTATTATGGAGATTAAAGGCAGATGAAACATTATTGGACTTTTGAGACAACTCTAGAGCTTTTGGCCATAGAAATGTTTTCTATGTCAAACCCAAGAACACCATTTCCACAGTGAAAGATGGTGGTGGGAGTATAATGCTGTGCGGATGTTTCACTGTATTTGGGTACAAGAAATCTCATCATGGTTGAAGGAAACTAAAAGGATATAAATAAAGACATTTGAATGTAAATCCCATTGCTTGTTGAAGGGGTAAACTAGATTTTCACTGAAGGAAAATTAATATTTAAGTTTCACCTGTTTAGGACCAAACACAGCTGCAATGTTGTCTCTCATGCTGTCACTGCCACTAGTGCAGAGTACTGTGGTGCGCTTTCCTTGTCCTATTTGGTTTGTGCATGTAATGCGCACACCAGTGGAAATGATACAGTAGGCTTGCAGAACCAAAATCATCTTGGAGTATTCCTGTGAAAAAAAATCTGTTATTTCCTTTCTAAATATTTAATGCACCAGACCTTCAAGGCAGACCTTTTTGATGTTGCGCTGGAACTCCTTGTGTCGAACAGGTAATGTGGAGAAGAGCTTCTGCAGAGTAACAGTTGTGCCATGCTGGCGTGGATGTGGCACATTCACAGTAAGTCGACCATCATGGTCATAGACCAAACGAGCTCCAATATGAGCATGCTCATGACAGGTCACAACACTAAGATCACTGCAATTAGGTAAACAGTTTAAAAAGACATGCAGCAGGTCATGGAGATGCTACGAAACTCAAGATGAAGTCCTACCTGAGAGCACAGAGCGAGCTAAGGGCTTCACCCCGAAAACCAAAAGTCTCCACATGTATCAGGTCTGAGAAATCTCTAAGTTTGGAGGTATGATGCTTTAAAGCTACAGAAAATAGAATTATACACAATTAATCTCCCAAATTTATCAGTGTTGAGCTTTTTCGTTTTATGATTAAAACAACTTACTCAGTCCCTCAAAGTTTGTTTCCTGAACCCCTTTTCCGTTGTCTGACACCTCCACCAACTCAATTCCACTGTCTCTAAGCTTGATGTCTGTGTTGTAAAAAGATTCAATACAGGTAAATTACAACCTCTGAATGCAATATATAATGCCATGACCTGAAAAATAATGCTCACCGACATTAGCAGCCCCAGCATCAAGGCTGTTTTCCACCAGCTCTTTCACAGCGGTGGCCAGACTCAGCACCACTTGTCCAGAACAGATCTGATGGACAGATTGTTTGTCTATGGCTCTAATATTTCCAGAAGAACCTGAGCTAACGGTGTAAAACAAAGCTGCCATTTAGTACACCACAATTTCCAGAAAATGTACTTTACATAAATGACAACACATTGAACTTACCAGGAGTCTGACATCCTTTCAGAAACTATATTTCTAGCACAGATTTTTAGCTGGAAAACTGCATTGCTATCCCACTGTTATCCCACGCGATTTTTTTTCACACAAGAAAGGGGATTTAATGTGCTTTCAAAGATAAAGGCAAAAATGTAAGCTTAAGAGAGAAATGTTAATGCTCTTTAATGTTTGAAAACATTCAAATAACCCCTCTGTTGTGCCGCTCAATACGTAACATTACGTAGTATTTCCCGCTTGCGTGGTGACGTAAAACGTCATGACGTCTCACGTTCCAAAAATCCTAAAGTAAGCGTTACAAAAAAACCTAGATCCCAAGAGTATAAAAAACAATATTTTATGTTAGTATACCATTTGACTTTACTCTAAACCTCCTTTAAAGTATTTTTTTATAAATTAATTTAATTCCTATATATTGCCGTTTAAGGGTGAAAGTGTAAAAGTACAATATCGCATGCTTGAAGATCGAACATGTGAAGTGTAAAACTAATTTTACTTTTTATTTGTGTTTGGTATTTGGAGGTTTGTTGTCAACAAAATGTGCTTGAACAATTTCTCTTTTTAAACTATTTTGTAGCCTAGTGGTTGTTTTGTCATATTTATCAATTATTTCTCTCTATGGTTAATCATATGTTCAATGTTTTGTTGGCGAGTTTCATTATCTTGCATGTACGGAATTCAAAGATATTCCCGGAAGTTGGTTCAAATGTTCGCGCAATTAGGTTGCCATGGAGATTGTTAACAAAACATGCTCCTGTCTCACAACACAGTGTAAAAATCTAAGTCAAAATAATCGATCTTGTTGTATAGGCGGTGTTTGCGATTTTTTTACCGATGGATTCTGAGTACGTACGCCGCAGCCTTGGGGAGTGTCTGGCCCAAGGTCTCGCAGAGCTGCTGGAGCTGAGGCCAGAGGATCCCATCGAGTATTTGTCGCTTTGGATCCGGCGATACCGCCTCGAGCAGCTGCTGAATGAGCAGGTGACTACCGGCTAATGTTATCTCTCTGTAAATAACTGTAAGGTTACCGTAAGGCTGATAACTGATTAAACCTACACTAACTGACATGTAATTGTTTTTTGTTTTAGTTAATCGATGGTAGGACAAATTGCTTTCCTGTTTATCAAGCCATTTGTGAAGCTACAGTAAAAAAAAAATAAATAAACTTTAGAGATCAGATGACAAAAATAGTGAGAGTTCAGGAGAGTAAGTGATGATGAGAAAAACTTTCTTTGTGTACGGGCATTACGTCATTTTAATTTGAATTGTTGAAAACTTCAATTGTGGCCTTCCAGTTAGAAGGTTGACGGTTCGAGGCTAGCCTTCCTCCGATTTCCCCAACAATCCCAAAAACATGCGGTTAGGTTAATTGAGTAACTAAATTCCCCTTAGGTGTGAATGTCTGCAATGGACTGGCGACCTGTCCGGGGTGTACCCCGCCTCTTACTCAATGTGCAGCAGACCCCTGTGACCCCGAAAAGGGAAAAAGCGGGTTGGAAAATGAACGAATGAATCAATGTTGTTACAGAAAACAAAAGTAATTTGAGATTGAGACCGTACAATAAATTTGCATAAATTCAGCTTGACCTAAACATTAAAGTGTGTACATTTTTTAAATTCTGGAAAATACATGTGTGAATTTTCATTTGATGTAGAAAGAAGAGTTTCAGAGGCAGGCCAAGGAGGAGCGGCAGCGAATCAGAAATATATCTGAGCAAGAGGAACTTCTCCAGGATGAACAAAAACGGATCGGAAATGAATCGAAGACAGAACACAACATTAAGGTACACCCAGTTTTTACTACACTTCTGTTTTACAATAAGAGTTTGGGTATTTTATTCATTTAACATCTGTGTGGTATTTTAATTCATTCGTTTATTCAGGTAGAAACAAAAGCAAATAATCCAGAATCAAATACAGTAAAAGAGCAGAAAGAATCGCCTGAGATCCAAAGCACAGAGGAACCAGGAACTCAGGAAGATCTTCAAGACTCTCTGGTGAATGTCAGAAATGTTCTTAATTTAAGTTCTGTAACATTTTAATGACTTACTTTGTTATCATTGCTCACAGAAAATACCTGTAGCTTCAGCAAAAGTGAGTTCTAATGAACCAGAGCAGCCAGATGCTTTGACAGAAGTGAACCCTGAGGAATCGGAGCAGCCAGATGCTTCGACAGAAGTGAACCCTGAGGAATCGGAGCAACCAGAAGCTTTGCCAGAAGTGAACCCTGAGGAATCGGAGCAACCAGAAGCTTCACCAGAAGTGAACCCTGAGGAATCGGAGCAACCAGAAGCTTCGCCAGAAGTGAACCCTGAGGAATCGGAGCAACCAGAAGCTTCGCCAGAAGTGAACCCAGAGGAATCGGAGCAACCAGAAGTTTTGCCAGAAGTGAATCCAGAGGAATCGGAGCAACCAGAAGCTTCACCAGAAGTGAACCCTGAGGAATCGGAGCAACCAGAAGCTTCGCCAGAAGTGAACCCTGAGGAATCGGAGCAACCAGAAGCTTCGCCAGAAGTGAACCCAGAGGAATCGGAGCAACCAGAAGTTTTGCCAGAAGTGAGTCCAGAGGAATCGGAACAGCCAGAATCTTCGGCAGAAGTGAACCCAGAGGAATCGGAGCAGCCAGAATCTTCGGCAGAAGTGAACCCAGAGGAATCGGAGCAACCAGAAGCTTTGCCAGATGTGAGCCCAGAGGAATCGGAGCAACCAGAATCTTCAGCAGAATTGAACCCTGAGGAATCGGAGCAACCAGAATCTTTGGCAGAATTGAACCCTGAGGAATTGGAGCAACCACAAGCTCCAGCTGAATTGAATCCAGAGGATTCAGAGCAATCTGAACCTTCGGCCGAAATGATTCCAGATGATTTGAAGCAACATCAGCCTTCTGCAGTAGTGAACCCTGAGGAATCAGAGAAACCACGAGCATCAGCAGAAGAGAACCCTGAAGAATCAGTGCATCATGAACCACAGGTGACCATGCTTTAATGCTCATGAATCCAGACATTATAGAAATTTTTCTCTTTCACAGATGCTCATTGTTTTGTGCAATTTTTACAGGGTAACGATGAAGAAATCTGAACAGCAACTTCAGTCACAGTCCTGGCTCACATTCTGTAATATTGCCACACATAATTAAATTAAATCACATTTAGCAATTCAATTTATTGCTGTTGTTTGTGTTATACTGACCTTGCTCTGTGCTAAAGGCCATTCAATGCTATGTTTATACTTAAATAAAAGATTTCTGATAAATGAACCTAAAGTGTAATTTACTGTCATGGAGGGTGTGAAAACTTAAACCATTTTAACCGACACTCTTCCTTTCTTCCACATTTCGAATTGTCGAACGGACAACCTTCTAACTGAAGCCGCTGCGCCGCCCTGAATTCAATATCTATCAATATGTTCATTCAGTTTTTTCATTTACTTTTTTATCTGTCATTGTTTCATAGTTTGTTTAATTGGTCATTTATCATCCTTTTGTTAATTTGATTGTAACTTTATTGAGTTTTTTACGTGTTGTATTTTATTGATTGAATTTATCAGTGGGACACATCAAATAAACAATAAAAAATATGTTGCTTTAACAATTGAAAACGTATTTATACATTTTTTTGTTTCAGAAACCATTACTCGGCCAGTGTGATTTAATCTTTGAGAAACTGTGTATAAAGTGTGAATGTTTAATGGAACAGAGGTCACTCTCCTCCCAGCTTTGCACAACAATCACTGAATCCAGATCAACTTCTTTAAACCCTGCAAGCTGCTGAACTGTAACTGGGTTGCCAGATCTGGCATAATTCAATGGAATGGCATGCACATGTTTTGTAATCCTGACATTTTAATGATGGATAAGTCCAGCTTGTGGCCAGTTACCAGTGTTGAATATTAAACAAACCAGAAACATAATGATAACTTATTTGGTTTAATTCTCATTTAATATAAATTTTAGTACAACAAATAATTTCTAAAGATTTATATATTTTTGAAATTCTCAGTACAGAAATGACATTTTTCTGGTAATACTCAATGCGAAAATTGTGTTAATTAAGGTGCAACCCAGCGGTTAGTGTATATTTATTATTACTTAATAAATTAACAAAAGCCTCTGCCAAATATTTTAACTATTTTTTTGTATATGAGTTGCCCATTCCCTTACTTTGAAAACGAGATTTTCCAAATCTATGTAAGGTGAGAATCTCCACTCTGGCAACCCTGATCTCAAGCCTTCTCCAGCCAGCCTCTCTTTCTGACCCATAAAAACATCAGTGGAGCAAAATCTGGACAGCACTGGGGCGTTTCGGTCTCTAAATCTCCATTGTTTGAGTTATTACTGTGCTAGATTTGATATCAGCTGAGTTATGGATCTGCTGACCCATGCAGTCAGGGTTGTGGCGTTTGGTATCAGCGAAACTTTAAGATCTTTCACCGAGCTCTTTCTCACTCAACCGATGTGTGCTACACTCACTGAGCTCGGAGAAACTGAACTGGCAACACTAGATGGAGGTGAGAGAGACACCTGTATTGTACAGTCAAATATTTTGGAGAAAAATGTTCCATACTTTTGGAAAATCTGGTTCTTGTATGTTGTCAACTGTCACTATTTATTACTTGTATATGAAAAAAATGCAAAATTTCTCCTTAAACATTTGTGATTAAAAGGTGATTCTGAAAAGAAATTGACCCTGCATTTGAAACTCATGAGCACTGATTAGGAAACAGCTTCATATTTCTCTGAATCTCTGCTGTGGCACTTTTGCCCTATATGTGTAATCTTCAGTAAATCGAGTATTTAAAGCCAAAGAGCTGTGGGAGCGATCAGGGGCTGTGATCATGGCTGTCAGAAGACCTGGATGATTCATGTGCAGAGAGGTGTGCATTTGATTATTTCTTGTAGTTGTATTCATCGGCTCACAAGACTTACACAAATGTTTTTGTGTGTGTCAGGAGGCGTCTGATCTCTCCTCTCTTCAGCCTCAACTTGATGAGTGTGGAGTTCCTCTGTTCGCTGTAGTTAAGGAAAACACTGAGTCAGAAATTCATGACTTCAGACCCTTCTTCAGTGGAGACATCTTCCTTGATCAGAAGGTGATACAAACTGAACTGTAATGTTTTTGGTGTGTAAAAGAACTTCATTCACCAAACAAGCTCATTTCAAATTTGACACTGCAAGGACGGAGCAAAAAAAATGCTTATAGGAAAAGCCAATGAAGAAATTTGACTACAGGTCTGAAAGATATTTAGCTAAAAGTGATGTCTTTACACTTTAAAACAATATTCCTCAATGTTAGCCATCAAAATGGTAAAAAAAAATTCAAATCTCATCTGCAAAGTGAAAGATTTAAAACAAGTTGAGAGATTATCTCAATATGAGGAACAAGGATGAGGAATTTGGTCGAACACTTCTGAGTCTGGGTCCCTTAGGTGACACTGTATCATTCATCCACATGTTTCTGTCATTGACGCATTGCTAAATGATCCAGGTTTATTTACAGAAACACTATTGCTAAGCCCAACCCACTGCACCATCTGTAGATGCCAACTAAAGCTCTATTGTAGAAAACGGAAGCCAATAAAGGTCCCGAAGCACTGTTGTGCCAGGAGGACAATGGCTAATTTAACAACCGTGTCAAACCTAAAAACTTGTCCTGGACAGATGAGTTCAAATGTCAAACTCTTGCTGGATGTCATGGTTGCCATGTCTTCTGGTCAAGAAAACAGCGTTTCGTTCAAATCATTGACATCCTTTAAATTAAATATACATTTAATGACATCCTAATGACATTTAATGTCCACAGGTACAAACATTTGCATGTTTACGTTGGTAATTTAATTTAAATACAGTACTTTCTTTTTTTTTTTTTTAATCTTTACATGTCCACTATAACAGGTTTTGTTTTCTCCTGATCTCGACAAAAATGTTTAGGTTTTTTCACTTCATGTTTTTCCTCATGATTTCAATATAAAGTTGTTTTCTTTTTCTCCACAAAAACAACATAACTCTAAGGGCTCATCAATTCCATGCAAAATTTATTTTTAGCATCACTAAAAAATTTGTAAAAGTGGCAACATGACGAACATGCCGTCATCTCAACCATAGCAGTATGTCCATAGCTGAAACCAACAGTTTGAAAATTTAATAGGTCATTATCTTACTTTCTAACTTGACATACTTCTGACACCTGTATCTGGTGTGTTACAGAGGGGTTTCTTTGGTCCCCTGCAGCGATGGATGGGTCTCTCTGGGGTGTTTCGAGCAGGAGTGTGGTCAAATGGGTGGCGAGCATATCAAAGTGGTTTCTGGGGTAATATCAGGGGAGAAGGATTCATATTGGGGGCAGTTTATGTCATCGGACCGGGTCAACAGGCAAGTAAACACACTCTTATGTACTGAGCTCATTTAAGCTGCTCTTGAGATGATAATTGTGAGTCATATCAGGATGTACTTTCGAAGCTGGCCGTTAGCATGTTTGAGCTAATTCTAGGAACCTACAGTTTATTATGAGTAGAGTTTTAAGCTAGTCTAGTTTTAAGCTAGTCTTTAGCCACTCATGAATAAGTTTAAACTGTTTATGAGCTGTTTTATACTGTATAAACTGGTTCTGAACTGGTGCTGGCTGGTTTAAAGCTGGTCGTGAGCTTCAGTGAGCTGAGTTTTAGTTCAGATAGATAATTAGATTTGGTTTTAATCTTTGGTTTTAGGTAGATCTCACCTAGAGTCTTGAGCTGTAATTGAGCTAGTATTAGCCAGTCTTGAACTGATTTCTGCCCAATGATTTGGGTGGAGCTGGTCATTTGCCAGCATTTGCCAGCATGGCAGGGGCTGGTTTAAGTTTTTTTATGAATTGGTTATGCTCATGGCAAATGTTTGCCACCCTTTACTGTTTCAGACAGCTTTAACTTATGTTTTAGAATCTTTATTAATCCGTGTCCTGTAACTCCAGCTGAAACGTAAATTATTCAAATATCAGATTATGTCATGTCACTATACAAATGCGCCTTGTTTTTAATGCAGGGAATCCTCCTGGAGCACAGAGAGATGGAGTTTGGAGATAAAGTCCAGAAGTCTGATGTGATTCAAGCTTTAGAACGGATCAAAACTGAACGAGTGGCTCTTAAATAAAAATAAAGGCCTGCTTTGATGGAGACCTACTGCATTTAGACATTGCTTTACCATTGTTACATGTTAATCAGTTCTTACAGGAAGATGTGTTGCTTAAACATCTGTGTTTGTGTTCTTATATGTGTAGTTAATGATGGACTGGCTCTAAACTCACATGAAGGAGTCGTCTTGATGTTTTTTTCTCTACACACACGTACACAAACACTGAAACTCAAACCCAAATCAATAAATCCTATTCTGCATTTTATGAAGTCTGTCTTCTTTTAGTTTTAATATTGGAATTTTAGGGATAAAAATGATATGATGCTTATTTAAAAAGATTTCAAATGCTATAAGTTCAATTAAAAAACAGTCAGATGTAAAATATTTGCAATAAAATTAATCAGAGGATTGCCAATATGAGAAAGTTACTGCCAGTGATTTTCATTGTACACCTCAATGTTCTTTGAAAGATTAATTCACTATTTAATGGGGCATGGAGGGTGACAAAATAATCTTTAGTGCTATTGGATAAGAACAAGAAACCTGATTAAGATCTTTCAATAAAATTGTGAAATGCTGTATGGATTCAATCCAGCGCTTGTTGGCTAAAACACAAAGGTCAGTCTGTTCTCTCTTTTGATTGGCTGACTCTTCTGCTCTCCGTCCTCTTTTTGGCTTACACTTCTTGTATGAAACCTGTTAAATAGAGTTTTACTGTGCAGTGGGAAATCAGCAGGAGATGAAACATCATCACACTTTCATCAGACAGTAAGTATAAATCAATACGTTGTTTCAATATTTGTTAATGAAACACTTTTTTAAACATATTTCTCTTTGTGTCTTGTATGTCCTCAGTGTTTCTGCTGGATCTTTGTGAGTGCTTTGGCGCTGTATTTCTATGTGTTTTTGTCTTTTATGCTCTGCTGGCAAACACAGATCTATTTCTGTCAAAACCGGTGCAAACAAGTCTGGATTCCCTGGCAAACGCGGATCTTAGTTCCACCATAGGAGGTCAAAATATACATATTTATATAAGTTTAGAACTGAGATGTCTTTTGATAGTGAAAGTGACATGCTGTGTTCTGTTTCAGAGGATGCTGTGCGTTTCAAAGCTGTTTCTCTGTGGAAGCAAACTGGAGCGGTCATCATGGCCGTGAGACGACCTGGATGATCCTTGTGTCGAGAGGTGAGTCTGTCTCTTTTTTTCTCTATCGTATGTTTATGTTTACAGCGTTTACAGAGTGTGATTGTGTATGTCAGGAGGCATCTGATCTCTCCTCTCTCCGGTCTCAATTTGATGAGTGTGGAGTTCCTCTGTTCGCTGTGGTGAAAGAAAACATTGAGTCAGAGATTCAGAACTTCAGATTTTTCTTCAGTGGAGACATCTTCCTTGATCAGAAGGTGATGTGAAAATCAATTTCTCAGACAAATTATAAACAAGTCATATTTATGAATTGAAGAAACGTTGTAAAATAACATGACATTTAATATAAATGAATGAATGTATGTATTTATAAATATGTATCACATATTAGTGTATTTTTTTGTGTTTCAGATGTGTTTCTTTAGCTTGAGGCGAAGAGCCATACTAAGTTTGGCATTCGCTCGGATCAGCGTTTGGAAGAACCTGATTCAGGTGTGGAGGAGAGGCTTCTATGGCAACTGGAAGGGGGAGGGGCTTGTGCTTGGAGGCTTGTTCGTGATTGGTCCAGAGAATCAGGTGAACGATTACAATTAGAAAATATGCAAGCAGACATTAAAGTAGCAATATATTTAATTTTTATATGTGGCTAATTAAAACGGAGTACTGACTTTATTGGTTGTTTTTTACATAAGTGGGTAGATGCTTGGCACTAGGGATGGCAATGTTGTGAATTTGAATCTCATGAAGGGAAAGCAAGAGCTGATCAAATGCGATATTCATTTTGGACAAAAGCAAAATGGACAAGATTTCAATGTTTACATGAAAAATATTGGTAACTCTATCCTAATCTGCAATTGTGACCTTGTGGGCACAACTTGCATATTGTGCTTTATATAAATATATGACAAGCATGTATCACACGTGATGGATATAGACACAAACTGTTGTGTTTTCTGGGTTTTTAGGGAATTCTACTGGAACACCTTGAGATGGAGTTTGGAGATAAAGCTGATCTTTCAGCAGTTCTCAGCGCAGTCAGAAGGATTCATAAACAAAGATGAAATGCTGTGTGATGTGTGAATGTGTGCAAATGACAGACTGGTCCAAAACTCTCATGAGAGGATAGTCTTGATGATTTACATTTCAAACCAAAATCACACACTAACACAGAAAAATATGAAAACCTAAATGTCCTTCTATTTCTATTGCAAACAAACCTCATTGTTGAACTGAAAATGTAATTGCCAGAAGAACATAAATGTTAACAGATATTTGAAGGTTATTCAATTTCATAAGCATTTATTTCTTTGCTTGTATTCTCTGTGAATATAATCATAATTTGTAGATTTTAATATGGGCTATTAATGCTCAATTGTTTGTAATGTTTTTGTAATGCTCAAATCTCCGTTATCAAGTCCTATAGAATCTAAAATAAAATGATTCCCTTTAATGATTTGCAATGTGTTTCCTTTAATGAATCGAAATGTTTAACGTAAAATTGAATGTAGTTAAACTCTCCCAAGTTTCCACCCAGAAATTGGATTGACAAGAGTGAGAACCAATAGAACTGTACAACCTTCCTCTGACAACCAATCACGAGGCAGGTCACGACAGCTGACGCGCCGGCGTCAAGAGTTAACGATGCTTTCCTCAGAGTTCGAACAGGTGCGACTTAAACAGGTAAAGGCTTTAATAGTCGATAAACGTTGACGGTAGGGAACACATTTTACTTTGTAATAAACTCGTGTCTTTGGGCGTAATCATTTTAGATGGACCATGGGAGGTTTTTCCCCGTGGCTGAAGCCTCGCTTTCACTTAATTTACGTTACCGTTATTCACCTGGCGTTATGCATATTAAGTAATGGACCTCGTGAACATTATCTTGGTATTGCTTATTTGCACACTGTCTTGTTATTGCTAATTTGTGTCATAAAAGTATATAAATGTCTATGTTATACTGTGACTGGAGGACTTGGCTGCTTTCTGAAGCGCTAATGACACCTGAGGCTCGTGATCGCGGGATTATGACGCGCGCGCTGTCAAAATAAACACATGCGAGTTCACGTAGAGTAGACTGTGAATAAACTGATCAAATGCATCGCAAAAGTGCCAATGTGAAATAAACACTGTTTATAACATTCCCCAATTTATAATAGATATTATTATTATTATTATTATTATTATTATTATTATTATTATTATTATTATTATTATTATGTTATATTAAGGCGTAATAATTTACCTTCATTAAACGTGAAAGTAATTTCAATGGAAATTATTATATTTGTTGTTTTTTTGAGAAAAGGTCAAATTTTTTTAATTTCAGATATGCTTGGTAACAGATTACTATCTCCTTTAGGATAGACTGAATCCACTGACTGTAACAGATGGACGGCGAGGAGGGTATGTGTGATGTGTCTGAAACTATGTATGTGTTAAAACCTTTCGTAACATAATTGTAAATAATATGATGCAAACTTAAGGTCTTTGACATTTTATGAATATATCAGAATTTGGGGAAAACTAAATTGACCAGTGTTTGCTATGCATAGATATTCAATGAGTATCTTTGAGCTTGATCGGGTGTAGACATATATACAAAGATCTGACTTTCATGCAAAGTATCTTCCTCATTTTCACATTATTATTCTACTGCACAGTTTGCTGGTGAGGGCTGCATGATGGGGCACTGTGCCCTTCCAGTTAGAAAGTTGTCGGCTCAAGGCTCGCCGGTGACCTTAAGGAGTTTGAACGTTCTCCTCCGGGTACTCCAGTTTTCCCCACAATCCCAAAAACATGTGGCAGGTTTATTAAAGAATCTAAATTTCCTTTAGGTGTGAATGTGTGAGTGAATGTTGCCCTGCCATGGACTGGTGACCTGTCCAGGGTACCACCGCCTCTCACCCAATGTGTGCTGTGGAGACCCCACGAATGTTCGCTGGTGAAGAGCACTTTTCAAATGTTTGAAAGCTTCATGAAACGACAATAAAAGTTATGCTGTTAAAATGTTCAATTTTACAGTAAACACCTGGTAGCTCTGATTGCCATAACTTTACACAGTTATTGGTTTCACATGATGACTTTTTAATCATTTTTTTACAGTTCATAACTGTCCAATTAACATATTTTCTGTGGCTATAGATATTGTAATGATTTTGAAAAAATATCAAATATCATGTTTTTTAATAAAATATCAAAAATGGTGATTTTTAATAGAATTTTTTTTTCCTGTCTTTCCATAATGACAGCTGAGGCACCACCTTACCTGCATCCCCTGATTGCATGTCATCATGTTTGTACAGTGAAACTAAAAGAACACATACAATGAATAGTTAAAAGACATAAAATTATTTATAAATGAATAAAATTCACAACCGGTTCACTTGGATGAACAGCAGAGTTTTAAGTTTGGACTTAATAACAGCAAAGATGGTACTTAACAACCTGCATATGAGCTTCCTCCGGAAGTAATGCCCCTTGCTTGCATTCAGACACACGTGCTTTCTCTTCGAGTGTATTTTTAAATGTTGCTCTGGTTACTTTGCGTTACAGATATGAACAAGTTACTACTGCTATTTAGCCAGTTTATAACCGGATGGAAAAACCACCTCTTAGGCAATTTTTTGAATTTCTTTGTTGTTATTATTTATAAAGAATGCTCATAATATTGAGCATAGAAAATTAGGCACAAAAGATGTAAATGACATAGATTTGTGGCTTTTAAAAACATTAGGCAGCTGTACATTTGAATTAAGATTTTATTTTAAACCTGTTACAATGAGACATTCACACGTCTTCGACCAACTGTCAGAGGGCACAAAATAACAACTACATTCTCATAAAAAACTCTTTTAATCCCAAGGAACCCAGGGAGTTTTACTGACCTGTTAAATGTCTCTTGTGGCGGAAGTACTTGTATCTCTGTGTGCAAGTTGTGTGGTTTGTCTGCAGCCAGACAGTTTTGAAAATGTTCATACAGGGTAGTAATTCAACAGAAATGTGGTGTTCTGTGGAATATGTTTTTGTTTGTTGATGTGTTGTTTACAGGTGAAATTGTGCGTCTGACACTTGACAGAGCTGATGATGGCCAGTTAGGCTTCAGTGTTCGGGGAGGATCTGAACATGGACTCAGTGTTTTCATCAGCAAAGTTCAGAAACACAGCGCTGCCGGTGAGAGATTTTGAAGGAAACTATGAGAGATCTCTGAAATGCAGATTTCAAAGCAAATGTTCATCATTTGACACATGACCTAAGTTTTTTTCACCACCAAAAATAGAAACAATAACATGCAGTATGTTTAGGATGAAATACGTTATCGTCCAGTGTCCCTTATCAAAAATGCATCGGCCAACAAAGTCCACCATGCTCTGCACATCAACACTACTACGCCCGCCTCTAGGCAAACGGGTGAACTGAAACATCAGTTAAGCTGATAGCTCAAGGGGGTTTCGTGTTTTTGGAACAGATCATGCAGGGCTGTGTGTGGGTGACCGGCTGCTGGAGGTGAATGGTGTGTCGGTGGAGGGTGTTAGCATGAGCAGTGCGGTGAAGGTGCTGACCGGACACTCTCGTCTGTGTTTAATCGTCCAGCGTGTTGGTCTTGTTCCGGGTCTACGCTGCACTAACCACAAAACCACATGGTGAGGGAGAGACAAGACATTTTCATTCAATTCATTTACCTCCAGACATCCAAACGTTTTCTTTTTCTTATTCTTAATGTCCACTGTCATCTTGAAATGAGCTCATATCCCATTTAAATCCGTATAGATGTGGTAAAAGTATTTGAAACACAATTTACAGTGAAGATGATTTAAAAATATATTTTTTCATTAAAATGTATTCATTTGTGAATATTAACGAACTTGTTTGTTCAGGGTCGATCTGATCCACCGGCGGATGGTTGTAGAGGAAGCGGATGCTCCTGTTTCTTTGTACAGCTCAGACGGAGCCTTGTGTCGCATTGTCCATTTGCAACTCTCTCAGCACCAGCCGTATCTGGGACTCAACATCCGCGGAGGGCAAGAATATAACCTTGGCATCTATGTCTCAAAGTCAGTATGGTGTGATTCACAGCCAAACATTTCTTATTTATTGCCAGAGTCAGAATGAGTTGTATCGCCTTTTTGAAAGTAGTTGAGAATAAACAAAAAATAGACAGAAAAGACCACAAATATGAGATACCGGTCTGTGTCCAGTCAAGGTTGCAGTACACAGTGAAACAGAATAATTATTGATATGCAAAAACAAGCGGTGTCATCATATCTACCGAGGACATCCAGTAGCCGATGATGTCAATGTTGCGGTGGAGATTTATAGATCCAGGAGCTGAATGTCCAGAGTGAAGATCCTTAAAACATCAGCCTGATGGCAAGAGCTCAAAGATGTGGTTGCCAGGGTAAGAGGGAGCCCCTTAACGAACTGTGGTTGTTTAGAGGTCTTGCTGAGTGGGTTTGGCTTCAACAATGAGTGAAGTGCTCTCTGAAGTGTCTGCATGTGTAAGGCTTAACTAAACCATACACAGATGACTGAATAGAAATTGGTCGGCGGCCCCAACCCAACTGGTGCATGAAGTACAACCTCAGCTGGGGCCTTTTCCTGATTGAATCATGTTGGTGCTCCAGCTTCAGAGGTAATTCTGCCCAGGAATCTGAATAAATAGAAAAGAATTCAAAGAACACATAGAAAACATCATGGATGTCGAGTGTTTTTTACTTTTGGTGGCTGATCACTGGGAGCTGTGGAGAAAAGAGAGGATTTGTGGCACGCTATTTCTTTCCTGTTTCCTTTGCGAAGTCGCTATGAAAATGTGAGATGAGCACCACCGATCAGATTTTTCACGTTATACTCACATCATCAAAAGAACCAGCTTTCTTTGATCGTTCTTCTTGTTAAAAAAAACTTTTCCAATGTGGCAGAGTGTAGTGTAGATTATCCAAAAATTTGGATCAGAGTGTAGTGGCATTACCTCTCAGCCTCTCACCCGTTTCATTATTTAACATTTGCAGCCCTGAAGTGTGAAATAAAAGCAGCGAATACAGAGTGATTGAAATGATTTAACAATGCTTTGACTGAAAATATTTTACATTTTTATAATATGTTGAGTTGAAAATTTGTATTTAAACACCCATACTTTTTGTTTTTAAAGTTTATAAACTAACTTGATAGTTCTTATATGTCCATAAATGTGTGGGAAAACAAAGTACATTCATTCATTTTCCAACCTGCTCATTCCCCTTTGGGTCACGGGGGTCTGCCGGTGCCTATCTCCAGCTCACACTGGGTGAGAGGCGGGGGTACACCATGGACAGGTCGCCAGTCTATTGCAGGGCAAAACAAAGTACAGTTTCCTTTAAATGCTTTGTGACTGCCATCATGTATATTGTTTGTTTTTGCAGGCTGGATCCAGGAGGTCTGGCTGAACAGGCTGGGGTAAAGATGGGCGATCAGATCCTGTCAGCCAATGGGGTCAGCTTTGAAAACATCAGCCATTACAGAGCCGTGGAGGAGCTGAAGAGCCGCTCGCACCTCATACTGAACATTAAAGTGAGTCCACACACAGCAGACAGCTGCCGGGGTCTCTCTCGGGTTTCTGTGTCAGTCTTTGCATTATTCAACTCTGTTCCTGGATCAGGTACTCCTTCAAAGCTCAAGCACAATTTCTCCTTCTGTCATTATTAAATCAAATGTTTGAATGTGTTTGTTTTACAAATTAGTCTTTTGTAGCTGTCATTTTGTGTTTAATGTTTTGCTATGTAAAACATTTTTTTTACTGTAAATCAGTTTTTTACTAATTTATTGCAAAATACTTGCAATTATGCTGGATATTAATGAGTGTGCTTAACAGGAAGCTGGCAGATATCCAGCATATAAAGAAATGGTGACGGAATTAAGCTGGATGGATAAATGTGAGTTTCCTTTACTGCTCTCACACATTTTGCTAAACATGGTTTATCCTGTACACTTGTAGTGATATTTATTTTGTGCTTTTTACAATATAGTATGTGCTCTTGCTTTGTGCACTTTCACACATAACACTTGGTTTGGACGAGGGCTGCAACCGTCTATTACTTTAATACAGAATAATAATTGATTACTGTTGTAGATTAATCCCTTTCCAATTTGTGATGCACTCCAAGATGTTTAGCATAAGATGCTTGGGGACAGAAGTACCAATGAACACAGCCATCAAATCTAATTTTTTGCAGCTTTGCAAAATGAAAAACGCTAGAAAGAAGAGTGAAAAGTGACTAGAGTGGCCCAGAGAAGCATGAAAATGAGCTCCTGGGGTCCTCTACCTCACTCAGTCGTACTGTACCATACCCTACTATTACACATACTTTAGAAAATTAATTGCATTAAATTAGCAGCTACTGCAATATATTGCATTACACAGTAATATCAGCATAACAGTGTCACTTTTATGCATTTAGAGTCACGTTACAGCAATCTAACAATAGTTCAGTTCCAAATTGTTTGTTTGGTAGTGACACTAGCACATGGACAACAAAAAAAACACTACATTACCCAGAATGCTGTTATTATATCTTTTTTATATCTTACACATCTTGTCTCCATGCTGATTTTTGTAAGAAACACTGGGTGCAGTGACTTCATTTTGTCTGTTTAAAATGATCCCACATGTGGGTATCGTCTGCTCAACTGTAGAGATTATCTCAGAAGTAGTTAATGAAACGGGAAAGTATGTATTTGTTTTTTTAAGGAATTGTTTTCTTTTTTAAGAAAGAAGAAGTTTGATGGTTCTATTGTTGGTTATACCAACAATCATTATTTGAAAGCTAAATTCTGAATCATGCAATGTGTTCCTCTCTTCCAGCAAGCAGTATTGGAGTTTATTCATATTCTCAGAGCTCTGAGACTCATTCCTCCAGCTCTTCACTCTCTTCTGTGAGTGGTCTTTCCGAAGCAACTCTACCTGTTAGTCTACCCTTAGGATCCAGGAGAGCTAATACCAGCAGCTCCATTGAGAGCAATTTTCCTGCTGAATCCATTGATGGTGAGAGTAAGATAATGCAGACTCTGAGCCGGGGACCTACAGAAATCCTTCAGGACTCTGTGATCCGGGACCAGGGAACACAGGAATGGGCAGATTCGGGAGGAAACAGAAGAGAAGGGAGGAAAACCTCTCTTCTCATTGCTCTCAGCCGGCCAAGCCCTCCCATTCGCCGGTCACGGAGTCATGTGACCATGTCAGGTAAAGTATATTGAAAAATGAAAACAGTTTAAAGATTAGTTTCTTTTTAATCACAATTTGTGAGTAAAAAAACTGAATATATTTTTAATTTTTTTTTCTAGATAAGGAGTTTAATTTGACTGTCATATGTAATGTTTAAAGTGAAATGTGTTTACTTTGTTCAGAAGAGGAGAAGAAGCGGCAAAGGAAACAGGTGGAGGCGGGAGGAGGAGGAGGAGGAGCTGGGAATAGTCCACTACAGCGATCTAAAACGTTCTTTAGCTTTTTTCGACGGCGGGAATCATCCAGATCTCCAACTCGATCAGAATGCCGCCTAGGTAATCTTTTTTTATATTTAAACTTAAATTTATATTATCCAAAGAGAATTAAAGCTCAGGAGTAAAAACAACATGCAGTTTTTATAAAATTTCATTTAATATAAACAATAAACAACAATAATAATGATATGAAGCGCTAAAAATTGAATATTAAAGAGGTTGCTTATCCAAAATTTCTTTCTTGTGCTGAAAATAAAGGAGGTGTCAGGCAATTGTAAACAATGAATCTCATTATCGATTAGATAACATCAGCACTTCATTATTGGTTTAATTATCAAATTAATTGAAATGGCCATTTTAAAATGAGAACTGCCGCAGTGTAAACCCTAAGACCAGACTTTTATTTGAATATCTACATGTGAAACAACAGGGATCTTTTGATGCTTCGTCAGCATTCAGCTTTGTTCATTCTGACTGGAGCCGCTTGAGATTATTTTCTCAAATACACAATCGTGTAGCTGATATAAACATGCTCTCTTTCTCAGAACCGCCTAATGTGAAAGACTCTGAAATCTCTTTAATAGATAATTTCGTTTATCATTATCAGAATATGAAAGGTGATCTGATTCTAGTCTTAATGTAATACATTAAATAACCTGCCTAATGCATAGAGATTACAGAGTATTATAAATTACAGTGAATTGTCAATATTCATTATTTTTGAAGGGGAATTTACTTTCCAAGCACAAAATCATATAAAAGAAAAAATATGAACATGCATTAAAGTTCTAAATGTAGTTTATTATTATTTGTTCCCACTTTTTCAAGAGATTAAAACGATTAAAAAGGTCCTGTTCTTATTTGCTGCTAAATGTCTTATTGTTTGTCACTAGTCATTTTTTGTAGTGAATATTTAGTGCTTTAAAATGTTGATCTTTGTATTTCTCAGGCAGATGTAACAGTGATTTTTCTGATCAAGGTGCTTTGGTTCAGCTGAGGGAGATGGCCGTCAGGTTACTGGATGATGAGGAAGTGACTGAGCTGATGAAAATAAGTGAGAGGGTGAGATGAAGCCTACTGATGACATGAAGCTTTACCAGGGAGCTTTCTGATGTGTGTTTTTATCAGTATTCTTCAGAGCGCGAGCTTCAGATGCTTGTTCATCCACTGTTGACCCTCCTGAATACACCAGAGAAGCTCCTGCTGCTCAAAGAGATCAGGTCAGAGATTGTGAATCAGTTAATCTTAAAACATTTGCAGAAAAGTAGATTTTCTAAACCTGAAATCTATTTTGTTATACGTTAGTGATTTAATTGTAATGTGAAGGTGAGATCCTCTGTGTATCTCTCAGGCCTCTGGTGTCCTCCAGCGATCTTGTCCTCTTCAACAGCATTGTTTCTCCATTTGAAGAGGAAGCTTATGACATTCTGAAAAGGCGCTCACGTAAATGCAGATGATTTCTTTAATATTCACACTTTGATCGTGGTTTAACTTTACTGTAGCTTTATTTGTGTGCGCTGTGTTCATCTTAGGCAGAAGTTCTCCTCTTCGCTCTCCTCAAATGGGTGACGCACCTCGACGGCATCTCATCACCCCTGTGCCAGGTGATCCATCAGATTCAAGGTCTTATTAGACTACTGTTAGTTATTTAGTATTATTAATGCAAATGGCCAAATCAGAAACAGTTCTGTTCTTTTTGAAAATTGCTATAATTTTAAAAGAGCGTTTTATAAGTAATGCAAAGAAAATGTCAATACCTTACATAAATTCAATATACCCAGCTCCATTTGTGCTAAAACAGATATTTTATATGTCATAGGATGGAGTAGATCCAGGGCATTGACATTTGCTGAGACAGCATTTGACTCACCATTAGTTGTTGACCGTTTAGAAATCGTTGCGAAAGGTTAAATGATGCTTCCCCAGAATCGATTGTGCAAGCTTTCGGATGGCTATTGTTGAAGACATGCGAAAGCCATAAACCCTTCCGCCACATCTTGACATGCACACCACGAAAAATGTAAACCACGAGGGCCGAATGTTTTGTGATTGGTCAGTTTAGTCGTTGAATGTCACAGGAGTAGCACTCACCGGAAATAAGTTTGAGGTTTTAGAAGGTAATCCTTTGAAGCTCTGGCTAATTTGTGTCTTTACCGTAGATCTTCACGGCGGGTTCGAGCTTCACCCAACGGAGGATCTGGAGCGTCAGAGTCAACTTCAACAAGCTCTGAATCGACTCAGTCTTTCTACAACCTTCAGCCCCTTGCAGGACATCACTCTAGATGCGGCAGACACTCTGCCAGACCAGGCAGACTTCTCTGTGACACCCGCGTTTCAGACCAAAACAGACGCCTCAGAGAAGTCTGCGCTTGTCCCTAACTGGCTGCTGGCAGAAAACACACCCGTGGAAATGTGCGAGATTTCAGAAGATGGCTTCAGTCACTTTCAGCACACTAAAAGGTAATGAGCTACATATATTAAAAACGTTTGAATGGTTGAAAAATCACAACAGACACTGAATGAATTCAATCGTTTTTATAAAACATTTTTAATTTTAAAACTATCATATTACCATGTTTCTCTGATTGGTTCTATTTGAGTGAAACCTTCATATTCCAACCATTTGCCATTATACTTTTTTTCAGTCTCTCTGGAAAGTGACCAAACCATCACTCTATATGTACAATAAGGATATAGATGTAACATTTTTTATAAAAACTGTACCGATTAAATGTCTTTTAATCACAAGTATGAAAGTGTCTTCAAAAGGAACTTAAATGGAATTGAAACAAAAGCGGAGGTTAATTCTAGTAGTTAAAAGAAATAAAAACGTTTCATCCACATACTTTTTTGGGCATATTTGATTAATTGACTTGTTTGCGTTCAGTTGTTCTGAGCCCACAATAGACGGCAGAAGTGGTGAAGCGTTTACTCCTGGAAATCAGCCACAACACAAGCGCCCGCTCCTTGCACAGGCCTTCTCTTCCCTCAGGAAGTCCCACCATGCAACTGTGAGGCCTGCAGAGAAACCATCCCATCAGAATGAGCAGTTTGAGCTCAGCACAGTGCATATCAGCAAGACCCGCCAGTCACTCGGTACAAATTTATCTGCAGTTATAATTACAGTTGATCACAAATTCAGATGAGTCTTTATTGTGTTATGGTTCACTAATGTGATCATCATTGGAATCATCATCTTTAGCACTCTGTGTTTTTCTGTTTTCTTGTCTGTACAGTATGTGAAATGAAATCAATTACAAATGTTATATTTTTGATCGTTGTGTTCTCTGAACATGGCTTTATTTTACACCTTTGATTTGATTGTTTGATTTTTGTCATGGTAAATAAAATCATCAAATGCTGTATCATGGACTTCGCTCTCACCACCTAGCTTATCAGTGGCTAATTGGCAGCGCTATACTGTTCATTCTCAATTTTTTCAGTAAAAAAAATGATAAAACTACTCAGAAATGTATTTTTTGTACAATTTCAGGAATTATTGTGTAATTAAAAAACAAAAAGGAATGCTGCAAAATTAGATAAATAAATAAATGGTAAACTCTGGAAGATTTACCTGAGTTACTTTACTTACATTACTGTTGGTTGGTTGGTGTGTGTTCAGGGATCAGTATTTCAGGAGGCTCAGAGTCCCGTGTTCAGCCCATGGTGAAGATTGAGAAGATTTTTCCTGGAGGAGCAGCTTCCACCAGTGATGCTCTGAAAGTAACACCAGTCTTTAAAACAATTACGTGTCATGATTTTTGTCTCTTCCTGGATGAGTTCTCTTCTGTCTGTGTTTTAGGCTGGTTTTGAGCTGGTGTCTGTGGATGGGGTCTCTCTTCAGAAGGTCACTCATCAGGAAGCTGTGGAAATTATTCGGCAGGCCTTCAGCGATAAGAGGATCGACCCAATGTGTCTCGTGGTCAGAGTACCCAGACCTTCCTGATTCAACACACGTATGACTTTCATAAATCACACGCCCTTACCTTGTCACCAAGCCTTAGTAGCAGCTTCCATGTGTGTCTAGCAGCATCACACTCTGTACAGTGCAGTGCACTCTATCTTTATATGCACCAGACACCTATACATTCGAAATAGGTATAGCTAAGGATTTATCAATACTATATCTATTTTATCAACATGAGTTTATTCACATCGCAGTATTCCTCGTAATCCGATTTCTCTTCTGTTCATTCACTGAATTTAGATTAATACGTAATTGAAGCCAAAAATTTTGCACAGTACTGTTCATGCTCTGATAAGATTCATACAAACTAATTTGTTTGAATTAAATTGATAAAAATATATCAGAGAACATTTTGAGCTCAAACAACTCCCAAATGTGCATGTAAATTTGCAAAAAGGTTGGTCATCAAACTCTTAATGTGTACACTTAAGGGCTGATTAAATATATAATTATAACCAAATATCTGTATTTTTATGTGGACCCACAAAAACAAATAACGAATAACAGTGAATTTTCTGCTTTACAATGTTTAATTACAAACTCAAAAACATCAAATATAAAGCACAAAAAATATACAATAAATCAGTTTATACAAGTACTGTTAATAATTCTTGAAAATTGACAACATCACCACAATCACACAATAGAAATAGAGCAGTTTAACACAGCAATGCTTTGGTCTATTCACAGTATGTGCTATGACTATTTTGTGAACTAAAGTGTGCATTAATGCTTTGTTTTGGTGAAATAGTAACAGTCTATGAAAGTGTGTATCCTTGCTTCAGTGTTACGTATCACTTTTGATCGTATAAGGTTTTATAGTTCTTAAATGCTGAAATTCCAAATGTCAGTAATGTTAGAATAACTACTACCACCAATAATAAATAATGTGTAGTTGTACCTAAGAACATTCTCTGATGAACCAAATGGCTATTTTTAAGCATATTTGATTTTTATAAAATTGGAATCTTGGCAAAGCATTGATGAAAACGTAATTTTTAGAAAATTGTACAGTTGCAGCTTTTCTTGAAACCTGACTCAAAGGTTACTCAAAAAGGAAAAAGACGATGGAAACATAGCTGTAGTGCACTTTTCTTACTGGGAAAAAAATCGTATCCTGATTGTGATAATAATAAAAATAAATAACAATCAACAACACATTTGTGAGCTTGTTTGTGAAGTCACCTGACACCTTAAACCTTGAACTGTTGTAATAAATATTATGCAGTTATTTCCCTATACCTCTCTTCGACCCCAACCTCGACTATTAAATGAGTTTCCCATTTACCACACTCGTATTTATCCCTTAAGTCCTGAAAATATTGAGTTCAATTATCAGCACATTTGTGTCTCCACTCCCAGACCTCATTTACCACACTTTTTATTCTAATGGTGCCGTGTTGTTGTGGATAAGAGATTCATCTGGATGAGAGGTGGGGCACACTGTTCCTGGAGTGCCACAGCCCCAAACTATTTATATATTTATTTATTTTCAACTCTAAAGGAGTCATAAACTTTATCATTTTATTTTTTTGTAGTGTTCAATGAGATGGAACTAGAGGGACACGTAAATCAAGGCCGACGTCAAATTTAGAGTTGATTTGAATAGATTCTGACTCTTTTCAGAACGTTTCTTTCCTGAAAACATTTGTGTGTGTGAAAGTTTAAAATGCTTATGTTTAAGTGAACATGCCATGGAGGGCACCATTATATGTAAATTTTTGTTGGTTTCTCTTCAGCTCCTAGCCTCTCAGTCACACCAAAAGATGGATTAACCTGACTTTATGTGATAATGACTACAGTGAGTTTAATGTTTGTCAGACTGTGATACAGGGCAGTTGAGGGAGACAGAAAGAGAATATCAGACCAATCTGCAACACATTCTGGACAGATAACTCAACAAAAAGTCTAGCTTCACACACGAATGGTTAATGGAGTATATTATTAAACAAAAGGCATACATTATGTATTATGTAAAAAAAAAACACAGCAGTGATAATCACATTTTTGGCTGTTGCTTGCAAGTTTGTTCCATTGGGTAGAGCTCTGCTTCTCAAATTCAGAGAGATGACAAACACTTCCAATGGCTTGGACCTTGTTACTAACTCTTTTTAATAAAACATTTACTTTTCCATCAGCTTACATGCCAAATAGATCCCTTTAAAGGATCGAATATTAGAAATAAAAAAACGCTACAATGATTGGTCAATGTCGAAAACCACTACATTTTACAATTAAAAATGAGAGAACTGTTGGAATAATCTTTTTGCTGTGTTTTAAGTGTTTACCATGTTTTATAGAAAAATAATCCAGTATTTTGGTTGTTTTGAATCCCCAGCTGTCTTCTTTGAAATTATCTGTAGCACTGTTAGTTGGATTCAAATTTTCAAGTCTTTGTAGTTAAGGGGTTAAATGAGTAGAGGGGAAAAAGCAGCACAATTATGGAAATATGAATCCATTTTTTTTACCCAAAAGATGCTCTGGGTTTCTAGTGCTTTATCATAGAGACTCCCAAAAGAAAACGAGCATCATTTACGCACAACGACCACATTCTATTATATTTTTGTGGCATCTATGTCATCGAATGAGACTTCGTTTCCACTGCTGTCATCATCCTCCAGACTCAGTTCCCGCAGAGATCTTTCCAGCTCTCGGTTTCTCTTGTACATCTGAACATAGTTCTCCTGCAGCTGCTTTTGATAGCGAATGACCTTCTGCTTCTCCTCCTCCCAGCTCTTCCTCTCACACTCGAACCCAGAAGCCTGATCCGCACACCTCTGCCGCTCCTGAAGAAGCTCAGCCTTCATGGCTTCCGAATCTTCCTCCAGGCGGCTCAGTTTCTGCCGCAGCAGTTCATTCTCACTACTGCGACGCTGGAGTTCCTTCTCGCAGACATCCAGCTCCAGGGAGCGCGTGTGTGAGGCTGTGTGTGCTTCTTGGAGCTGAGTTTGGCAGGATTGGAGCTGTGTTCGAACCTCACGGAGCTGGGCTCGCAGTGTTACCAGTTCTCCAGCACGCTGAGAGAGATCCGCATGGAGGTCTTTCAGCTGCTGCTTCAGAAGAGAGATCTCACCTGACTTCTGGCACACCTGAAGGAGACAGGGCCACAATCAGTTCAAAACCATTTAAGAAAATGAAACCATTCTTGTAATCTTTATTGTTAGCTCAACAGTCCCTCCTCACCTCCCACTTGGTCTCTTCAAGGCGGGGTCCAAGCTGGGTGTGTTCCCTTTCAATGGCAGCACAGCGCTCCTCGAACCCAAGCCTCTCTCTAAGCACCCTCTGCATTTGCTCCTGCTGCTGCTCTCTCTCCTGCTGCACCCGGCTGAGCTGGAGCCGCTGTTGCTCTCTCTCCTGTTGCATCCGTGTGAGCTGCAGCCGCAGCCGATGCAGATCACCCGCCGCTTGCAAGGAGGCCTTCTGCATCTTAGCTGCGCAGGTTTGTCTGAACTCCTCCATCTCCAGCTCGCATCGACGCAGGCGCTCCTCGTAGACCTGAGGGAAAGAATTTTGGAACTTTAATTATTGAATGTAACTTTTATCTGACTCCATATTGTTATAAGAAGGTTATTGTGTACCTTTACTATTAGCTTTGATTTAATCTGTAGTAAACTATGTATTGATAATTATTAGTAGTTACAGAAATGCACTTGTTACAACTTTTGTTACATAATGTGATACTTTAGTTCTTAGCAATTAACATCATTGTAGAAAGCGATGAGAGAGTAACAGGTGACAAGATTGAACATCTCAATTAATTAGCAAAAACATCTCAATTAATTAGCAAAAAGGTAAAATAATACCAAGAGACTACATGATCTGAAACGCTCTAAGCATTCCAGATCACAGGCGTTTCATTGAACGAAAACAGCAATGAGCTCTTCCAGCATTCTCCCTTAGTATCACTCCGATCCAAGTCCACTCCCACAGGAGGGTCTAGTTGAAATGTAAATAGTCATTGAAAGGTGACTGCCATCCCAATTTTGAGGCTGGAGTGAAAAGATATACAAGCCACCGCAAAAACCCAACTCTCTTGCTTGCCTTGAGGTTGCAGGAAGGGATTGTTCCTCTATGAAAGTGTCACAAAAACTATTCAAATCTAATTTACTTCAATAAAGCCTCACAATTATCTGGAACTAAATTAACAGTGAGTGAGACCTGAATCACTCCGATAACTCTTCTGTAGTCTGTAAAAGCATTTAAAAACACATACAGATAAATATCTGAAATAAATATAATAAATATCCTGCCCCTCCCAAACTGTTCAAAGAATATAAAAGACTGGGAAAGCTGTCTAGTAAATGTAGCTTGGTTGATGCGTGAATTCTGTGTCCGTGTTTTTTTTCACATCACCCTGAGATCTCAGAAGGGACTTAGGCTCTCAAGAGGAAACGGCTGATCTTTCCACATCAAGTCTTTACTGGTTATTGGTGGATTATAGGCTAAAGGACCTCACTTTTGCTTTTAAATGGATCGCATGGCCCCTCCTGAAAGTGACTAGCTTTGGCAGGTGTTTTTAGTGCTTGTGTACATGTGGAACTCGTTACAAATAGCCCCTAGATCTATATCGGAGTTGGGTACTATTATATATATTTTTTCAAATATGCATTTGGACGTGTTATGGTTATGGTTTGTTATATTTCTGTTGTAAAGTTTGGTTCCAAAATAATAATACAAATGAAATACAGCTAAATGCTTCACCGTTGGCCTCTATTAAAAGTCCTGCCATTGTTTTTGTTTACTTGTTTAACTATTCAACTTTCTTCTTTGTTGAGAAAAAGCAACAAATACTTTAAGACCAATCCACTAGACTTTTTGATCAAATGACTTGATCATTACAACATCTGTCATTAACCTGCAATTCAAAGACAAAAAAGATGAGAAATTCAGATGCTGGAAAGAATATTGATGCTCCTCGGTAAAGAGAAAGTTTTGCCAAGTAAATTTCTCAGAGCTCTCTGTAAAACAACTTTCTGTGTGCAAAAAGTCAATTAATCTTTGGTTCATTCATTATATTTAACACATCATATTTAACTTATATTGTTTTTAACCTGCAAATAAATGAATGAGTTGAATGTGATGTTGAATAAACTGCAAGATGAATGTAGCCGTTTTTTTTGTTTTGTTTTGTTTTTTTTAATCATCCAACTGGGGTCCAATATAGGTAATGACGCCTAAGTGTGGGATTGCTGTAAGTAGAAATCACTCTCACTTGCTATTTCTGCTTGTATTTTTCACAAACAATAACAGTAACGTATATTGTTTACAAGTAGGCATTTTTGGTGAAAACAGATCATGGATTCATAACAGTTTGTGGGAAAATTAAAATGGTCCATTAAATGCATCACAATGCTATAAACACATTGATGAATTTATAGCGTTTTGGAAACAAACACTTCAAATAAACTTTGATTTGAAAATGTTGATCATGTTAAAGCCACATTCGGTTCACATACAAAACAGTTGCATATTTTTTATAATGTAATAAAAAAAATCATAATTGAGCTGCAGATCTGAATGTAGCCTTGGTGTCATTCTCTTGTTTAGCTGTTTGTTGCTTGTGGTCCCATAAACTTTCACTTCTCTTCTGTGAAACTTTTTCCAGCTGACCTCTGCCATTGTTTCTGGTCTCGTTCTGTCCGGTCACCTGTTTTTATGCTGCACTTCAAGCTGCCCATTTCAAGTCACCATCCCTTGCCTGTAGTAAGGATTCTGCCCAAACAAACTTTCTTTAGCGCCCTTGTGGAGTTTTCATAGTTGATACCCAGAAGAAGACACTGTCTTTTATAGAGTAAGATTTGTGGCAATTTGACAAAAAAATCCCATATTTTGAATACAATCTGCTTTGCAAGCGATACCTTGTTTCACAAACAAATGTCCAAAAACGAATTCACTTAGAATTTTTGCAAACAAACTCATTCTATACAGCTCTAACAACCAAGCAGAACTCAAGGACAAATTTGTAAACAAGTGATTTTCTGACTAGTGCAGTTGGGTCCAAGACAGCAGGTGGCGCTAAGGGCCAATTGACACAATTGAAGCAAGGCTCTCATGGTTTGTAAAATGTCGTTTGCAAAGCAGATTATCTTTGGAGGCACAAATGCCGGGTTTTATGCTAAAACTGGTGGGTTTTTTTTCTAACTATGTTCTGTTTGTTTGCGAGTGAACCTTTGCAAAGTGGCTGGAGATTACATTTGTAAAATCGACTAATTTGCTTCGATACACTTTGATTTGAGCTATTTTCCGTTAAAAACTTAAGGAAACGCTTTTTGATGATAAAATGATTGTCTGGATTCTGTTTGCATTTGGATCCTTATTAGGTTTGCGAAGGGGTGAAAAATTTCCAGAAAGCTTCTGTGGGAACTTAACTTATATATATTAAACATCAAGTTTAATATAAAATTTGCAAAAAAATCATAAAAAGTCTTAGTCAAAATTAAAACTGAACAGATTTCCACATGGATAGATTCATTAATAAGTAATTAATTATGAATATTTTAATCCTGTTCTTTTATCATGTTTGTTCATTAATCAGCGGTTTGTAATAACCCGTAACTACAGTAACCGTGTGTGTAATGTGTGGCACGCAAACATTTGCAGTTTTCGAAAAAGTCTCTCATCCATCATTCAAGCCTGCATTTATCAAAAATGGAAACAATAGTATTAGAAATCAAAATAATGTTTTTGTTCTGTAATACAGTTAAAAATATTTAATTTAATGCAGAACTGAACATTCATTACTTCTGTTTTCAGTGATTCTTAGGATTTAATTTTAATTTATCAATGTTTGAAAGCATCTGTGTTCATTAATGAACAAACATTATAAAAGAACAGGATGTATTTCAAACATGAATGTTTTAAAATATTCAAAAGTAGTTACTTCTACAGTTTTATCAATCTAACTCCCTGATCAAAAGTCAGCAGATTTTACCGATCGCTGATGTGCTTTGCGTCACAGAACTACTTTAGAATTTATAGTAAAACTAAAATCTTGTTTTTTGCCACAGGATAGTTTAAAAGAGATTTAAAAGGCCTTACATAAAGTCAATGAGCTTAAAATTTTAACAGCTTAGTTCTCTTTTGTTTTGTTACTGAACTTTTCACATAGAGTAAATATTTTTACGTAATTTAATTATTTATATGGCATCTGGAAATGTGGCTTCAATATTTAGCTCCCATAGTTTTCCAGCTAATGGTATTTCTATTCCCTCTGAAGTGGCAGAGGTGTATCGTATGTGGCGGATGACATTTGTGTGATTTCTTTTTAATTGTAACAAATCGTGACTCGAGTTGGGATCCATCTGCTGGCTTTATTGGATTCGAGGTCAGACGAGCAAAGCTCAGGCGTAGTCAGACAACAGGCTAATGGTCAGGGCAGGCAGCAAACAATCAGAATCCAATGGCAGAGAAAGCAATACAGCAGACAGGTAGCAAGACTCATAAACGGTAAACAGGCGGGGTCACAGCAGGTAGGCATGCACAGGTAGTAATCGCTCAGAATTAGAGCAGTAGGCAAGCGAGACTTCACAAAGTGTGATCAGTTTCAGTCTGTTAAGTAGAGGGGTGGAATGATCTTCATGGACCTAGGGATCATGGGAAATGTAGTGTAGCGGGCAGAAGTTAGTGGGACGATGGTTCCCTCTGTTGGTCAGAGGAGGGAGTTGCGGGGTTTGTCTCTGTGACATTAATATACAATCTCGGCCACTGTATAGGTACAGCACAAGTATATTTTATATAAAAATACTGATTTATATTATCATTTAAATGACCTCACCAATGGATTTTTTGATTATTACGTGTGCATACGAGTTATATAAATTCTCACCACAAGAAAAAATGCACATGTGGAGGTGTGTCTTTAATATTCCTGCTGTTAAAATCTCATCTCTCGCATTGCTTTTCTAGTGTCTGTAACGTAAGTTCAAAAATACTTCCACACAAATGACATGAAGGAAAGATTTCACATGGTCTGTGCTTGCAGATGAACTCACAGGAAAAAAAACAGTCCAAAAAAAAAAACATAAAGTCTATCGCTCATAGCAAAAACTCTGCGGTTCTGATTTATAGCTGATCACCCAGTGCATCCCTATAGTTTCGACTAAAATTGATGCATTATGAATTTTTATCAAATACTGTTAAGTAACATGTTATTTGCCAACCTTCAATTTAGTAAACTCACAGTTTGTTCCCATTAATTCTCATGTATTCCAGTTAATTCCCATGGAAAGTTTTACCCTAGTCCTTACTCTATTAGTCATGACCGTCTCCCAGCAACAGGAAAAATCAATGGCGCAGTGATGACAGAAGTCACTCAGTGGCTTTGTAATTCAAAACCCCCGTCTAACACGGAAGAGTGCATGTGCATATCCAGTTCAGATACTGACCAGATTTTTGAAAATAAAAAGTTATTTTTCTCTAATAAGTTAAAAAGATCAGATGGCTAGATTTTGTGGTCTGGTTTTTGATCCCTGCCTCAAAACTGAGGAGCTGATCTAAAAAGCGTTATTATATAAGAGCATAGGTTCAGTGTTTTGGTTTTCTCATCAATCTCTCATTTCCACACCTGGCAGATAATATTTATTATACCTGACAGATGGCTTGTTGATTGTGGTCCAGGTTTTCCCGGAGTGTCTGCAGCTCCATCTCCCTATGGTTCAGTTTCTCCTCCAGATCTCTGACCAAACTTTCCAGGGCCTCCAGATTTCCTCCGGCGGGGCCAGATTCACTCCGTCCAGGCCCCAGAGATCCTGTGCTCTTACTGGAAGACGAGCGGCCACTATCAGAGCTGTGTGAGTGCGTGTGAGGACCTTTGCTGGCCTCGTGAGATTGCATGTTCAGGTTTGTGAGGGAAAGTCTCGTGCTTTCATTTTGGCTTTGTAAAGCTTTGCCACTGTAGGAGCTGCGTCTCTCAAGTGTCGGAGTAGAGAAATCGTCATCGTCGTCATCATCATCATAATTGTTAGCAAACGTGCTGAGGTTTCCTTGGCTTCCAGATAAACCGAGCCGTGGCGAGAGAAACTGGGAGCCACTATGGCTTTTAGGAATCACTGGTTTGAACGCTGTGGGTCTGATTAAGGCCTGTTGAATTTTCTGAGGAAAAACAACAAAGAGTGGTGAGATATGACATTTTTTAACATTTCTGGCAGTATTAAAATTACACCTTATATCTTTGTTTAATTAACTTTTGTATAAAATCAAGTGACAACCTGTCTATTGTGAGTGTGCCTTTGATTTTTACACCCCTACTTTAGGTTCCCATAAGCTTGTGTGATCTACTCAGTGTTAAGGTAAAAGTTTTATCCCCTCATATGTGCCCATATTTGCCAATTCCTGACTGTTTGAAATGATGCATTACCCAATAAGAGCTGACTGCCGACGTCCATATAAGGTTATGGCAGTGCTGTTCAATATTTACATCTAATATATGGGTATTTGAGTACATATCTTACCTACACTATATACACACACACACACACACATATAAATTGTTTGTGTATGTCTGGGGGAAGGCTGAGAAACAAGAGGAGCCGAGAGGGGAGCATTGGTGTATGTTTGGCCCGTTATTTATCCTCTGTTATAGTGTATGCCTATACAACAAAGCTAAACAATAACAATAAAAACCAGTTCTGGTGATGGTTTAGAAAGCTGTTACTGGTGATGCGCAAAACTTGCTTTTTAGCCCCTCATACCCTTTTGTTGTGAACCTTAGTTCTGTTGCAATGGGACTTTGAAAAAAATGTCACACTTACGCTAATATGAGGTAACCACAAGCTTGTTATGAGCGCCACCATGACAGTCAGAAAGAGGGTGCATATGCAACTTTCTGAGGGCTATGGTTCCAGAGCTCCTCTCACATGCAGTCTGTTATAAACAACTCATTTCGTTAGCATACACAAGAATTTGAGAGTTACTTCTGAGAATTTGAATGTTGCCAGAGTAAATGATCTTTTTCACGCTGTAAGGACATCGGTCAGTCAGCTCTGTTCAATGTAGCGGTCAATCATAGCTGTGAATCACATGATCCTGCCTAATTTTTAGAGGAAAATTGAGGCATTGTGAGCCACAAGAAACTTAAAACAAACAAACAAAAAAATTATTGAACTTTGTTCACTATATAGATAACTATTTACGTTTACAACTATTTGTGTACATTTTTTGAGGAAATCATTTTTACAGTTCAGCTTTTTTCCATAAAATTGTATTGGGCACATATCATCCTGCTGCCAGCCGTGTCGGGACGATAGCTGGCTTTTGGTTTCACGCAGCCAGCCATGTGAGACACACTTGGTTCATCTAGGAAATCAAGCTAATGCAGTTAGCACACCGTGATTTTTCAATCAACACAACAATGAAACAGACTGCTTTAGAAGTGGCTTTAAATTACTTATAAAATGTTATCTTAAAAACTGGGAAATTCCGGTTAAAAGAACTAAAACTATGAAACAAAGAAATTGTTATGGTAAAAATATACCTTATCAGTTGATAATAAACACTGGAGACCGTTTGAGAGAGAACACAGCAAATGCGGCTATTTATTATAAACACTTAACAGTCTCAACGCATTTCCTACACACGTGACTCTAACGTGGAAGAAGAACCTCGAGCCTATAAAAAGTAAAAACGAGCGTCGCAGAAGAAAAGAAGAAAAAGAAGGAAAAATAATATATAGAGATAGAAAAGAAGAGAAAGAAAGAAAGAGAAAGAAAAAGAGAGAGAGAAAGAGACTGACCCAAGAGAGTCGGGTCAGAGAGCGATCAGCACAAGAGAGGGGGTCAAGAGAGGCCAGAGCAAGCGCTTTCTCACCTACTTATCTTTCTCCTAATGGGGTGGTACTTAAGCATGACGTGTGCTCTTAAGAGTTTCTCAAATTACATTTCTCTAAATGACCACTAGATGGAAGTATTACATAGGAAAATTCCCATCACAAAAGAAAACAAGCAGCTCATATTTTGACTTGATAAAGAAACTTGTTGAAATGCTGTAAAAGTACTATATTTAATATTTACTCACTCTTTCTAATTGTCCTGAGACTGGGACCAGTTTTGGTGGGCAGTCCACACCCCTCAACCCCTCCTCTCTCCAGTCTTGGATTAAATCCTCATGTGAGTAGGAGCGGGTCCCCAAGACCTTGGTTCTTCCCATGGTTGTCCTCCTCCGGGTTGATGGGGTTCGACTCTTCATCTCTGGCACCAAGCCCTCTTGAAACAGACCCCGATTTTGGACAGAGCCCATTGGCCCCATCAATGGTTGAGAGTGAAGGTTGGGATGGAGATGAGAGTCCAATTGGTAGTCTTGATGGACGCAAGGATCTGAAAGAGGGCCAGAATGAAGACGAGGATCTGAAAGGGGGTCTAAATGAGAGCTTGAATGAAGACGAGGATCTAAACGTGAGTCTTGATTGAGACGTGTGTCGGAAAGAGGTCCTGACTGGAGATGATTGTCCTGATGAACACGAGAGTCTTGTTTGAAACGATGGTCTGAAATAAAACCTGAATGGAAACAAGAGTCCAAATGAGGTCCTGTATTGCGAACTGGGTCTGACAAAGACCCTAGATGGAGACGAGAGTCTGTTTGTAGACTTTGGGATGGCGCTGGAGCTAAATGCTCAGTGGAAACAGGCAAAGACTGAATCAGCGCCATGATGAAGGGCACACCAGCTCATAAAACCTGCAAATATAATAGAACCAATCACATTTTCACAGGTACAGCTCACGGTATGCAAGTTTAAAGTATGCTAGATTACAAAAAAGTTATATCTTCACCTCAAGCACACTACAATAGTGCATAAAGAGTTACAAGACAACACCTGAACGCGTGAGGAAGAGTTGTTAAAAAGATTGTTTTAAAGAAAATTCATTAATAACTACCGTTTGATTCGGAGAAATAATGAAAAGGTGAAATTAATCAGAGCATGATAGAAACGAACATGAAATGTAACAAATACCGTCAAATCTCAATTAAGTATTTGAATGAACATTTAGGTCACTACAACCTTTTTAAAAATCCACAAGTATTTGAAATCTGCATAACCCTGATTTAGAGTTCTGCTAATGTCCGTGTCCGGCTTGCATTTGCCACAAGGAGGAGTGCTCCAGGGACAGGTCCTACACTATTTCAAGACCACATTCACTCACCAGGGGGGATAATGGAAAATTCCAACCGTTAATCAAAACCTTTGATTCCTTCACAAAGACGGCAATAAGTCTTGAGACATTGATTCAAACTCAATGATGATCTGATTCATTACATTGTCAATGTTTCAAGAAGAATTTGGTGTCATATGTCCACAATGATTCATTAAACTCATGATGCATATCCATTGAGGTTAACATTTTTTTAAAAGTTCAATCTGCCACTAAGAAAGTAAGATTTTCTCTCGAGGATTTTCCAGCCATGCAAGCAGTGATACGGTTAAGGCTCATACACACAAACACACATACCTGATGTTAAATTCTGCATCTTGACGCTGAGGTTGAAAGTAATATTGCTGCAGCTGTGCGAGAGTGAGAATGTGTCTATCTTTTGCCTCTCTATCGCTGAAACTGAGCTTGAATCTGTGTGAGTGCACAAGTCCCTGAGGGAAACTAATTTCTCCACTCACGTGTGAGAGATGAAGATCAGTCTCCGTCACGTTCCCAAACTCATCATCAGATTCATCATGACTCTCTTTCCCACATTTCAGAAACTAGAGCTGCACCGAACGCACTTCTGTTTTCCAGTCTTCCTACAAATAACTAAAACTGAATTTGTGCTTTATTAAACTATCATAAAAGGATTATACGAGCGTCACAATTGGTGCACTTTCTTGAATATATTTCATGATTATTAAGTATTTTTTATTCTCTAAAGAAGGCAGCCTCTGCCATATACAACTAAACTAATAAAACCCTGCAGCAGGAGTTGTTTTTTTATTAAATTTACTAATCATGTCTTAAAAAATGAAATGTAAATTTTAGGAGCTAAATTGCATATTAACAACCTTAGTGACTCATAGAGGTTTCAGTTTACTTCTCATGGTTTCTGCAAGTTTTACAGTGTGAAAGTTAAGATGTTTTAAGAACATTAAGAAAGAAAGTTAAGACCTATATCATAATTATGTTCATCTAAAAAACTGCCATAAATTACCTATAAAATGTATAATATATAAATCACTGTAAACAAAAAATATTACATACAAGCTACAAATGTTAACAATACCTGCAGCTTGAAAAATTGTGAACAAATAGAAAAAAATCACTATAGTTTCTCCACCAACATTTTATAAAGGCTGAAAAGGTCCCTGAATTCTAGATAAAGGAACAGAATACATTAAGTTTTGTTTCCTGGATTATCATTAGTTATATTGTCAAATACCAATAAACTTCTTCCCAACTCATTACCCATCAGTTTAAAGACGTTGTAATTGTGTGATTCAGTTTTTACACAGCAGTGTTTGTGGCGGGACATGGTGTGTAAAAGCCGGACTTTGTTTAATCAAAGTGTTCAATGGTCAAAACCTGGACCGCATATTAATACGCTTCTAAAACATACTTAATCTTATTTGGAACAAACATAAAACACTATTTCAACAAATGCTGAGCATGAGTATTTGCTGTAGAATTAGCCTATTGGGGGTGTTTACATTTTAATAATAACTGAATCTCAGTTTTGTTTACAGATTCTACCGCTCCCTCTGGTGCTAATTTTATTTCTTCTTTAATGATCTGGGTCATCCCTGAAGCCAACGCACAGATCTGTGCCACACAAATATCACAAGTAACATAGTCTTCAAAATATTCATCCATGATTTCTAAAGGGTTCGTGTCAAGTTTTAGAACTCTAAGCTACCAACTGAGTGAGATTTGCATATAATTTGCATTTAGATGTCCTCATGCAATAGTAACACACGTCACACACAAGTTCAACAATAAATATACTCATAGAACAAACAAATTAATGTTTCTATTGTACTTTACTGACTACACCAACAACAATAAATTGGCACCCAAGATTGAGTATACAATATGTCGGCCCAACAGGTTTATTGATGTAAATTTATTGATATAATGCAATTAATACGTTTTGGCCACTATGATACAATGTATAAAAAGTGCATTATTCTCAACATTATCAAGTGTCACCACAGCAGCAGGCTGAGATTAAATCCATTATTGTCTGTGTCTCCAAGCAGAGGCCATTTTTGAATGAGTGCGAGTGTGCTGCTGTGTATATATAGGCTAGTGTAAGTAGGCTAGAGTGTGCAGTGCAGCTAGTGTCTCTCCCAGGTCCCATATCTGGGTCAAACACACACTTATACTGGACACGGTTAAACTGGTTCTACAGGAGAAAAGAACAGAGTGACACCAGAGCAGGAAGTGCATTTAAGAGCAGCACACGGACACACAGCTTCAGTCAACACTCACACACAAATACACACTGCTATAGAAGGGCATGAAGGACACACACCAGGAGCTGATGATAACATGCCCTCAGTGTGTAAACATACTTTTTAAACAGTCTTCTTTCACAAATTATTAGTGTACTATGCATTAAAATATTGTTTATTTTTTATCATCGTAGATTTTCAATTGATTTCACCATCTGTGCATCACATAACTCATTTCCAACCAATGTACGTTACCATTCTCTCATCCCATGTTCCTATTAATAGATATATGACAAACCTGCTGTAAAACACTGCATGATTTGTAGCCTTTTTGCCCAGTTATATACTCACCAGATACAGAGCAAATCTTCCCTATGCTCTGCCACTCCCAATGTTCATGAAAACTGATATATAACATCAGTTAGAAAAATACATTTCTTAATAACTTTTCAAAACCTTTGCTAACTCATTTTAAAAACATGATCTATTTTGGTGTCTGGCCCTTTAAATGACCAAGGGCTATTGCTTTCCCTGCCCCTCCTTTTTGGTGGAGCAATTTCTCCAAAAATAAATGTTGTCCGTTCTGTTGGTAGGAATAAATGATCACTGTTTTTCTTGTATTTACACTCAAGAACAGTACAACACCATTGCTTAGGATATACAGTTACTACTATTACTATAGCTACTCCCTGTGGGAACACATCACTGGCAATGGCTACTCACTTAGGGCAGGTTGATACTATTCAAGAGTGTCTTTTAGAAGCTGGAGAACACATTTAATCAATTAGTAACGATTTGTGGTGATTAAAAAAAATATTCCAATATTTTAACATTAACATTCTAAGAGTTTTTACTGTGGATAATCTGGAAATATTCTCTTCTTAGGTGTGCTGTGATCATATTGCAGAGGACTGACAAAAATTCTATTACGTAATCCACTCTAAAGTTGAACTTTGAAGTTTTTGCGGAGCTGATGAGTTGACATGGGAAAATAAATGACATTTCTTTTTCGGTAAGAAGATAGAGAAAGAATCTTTTTTTGCTGTATATTAAATACTGTTTAATTAACGTGTATGACAGATACAAAGAAAATTTGTATCATTTTCTTTAGCATCAATAACGAAGCTATTTTTCCATTATGTTGAGTTTGTAATAATGTGGCCTGCAAGAACAGGGGTTTAAGAAAATATGGACATGTGGTTCAGTTTATTGGTAATATAAACCATTTTCGTTTTAAATTTTACTTCAAATGGAACATATATATTCCTGGAACTGGCCTCACACACAAATACACTCATATTTTCATGGGAAACCGTGTAACTCCCAAAAGACCAAAAAATACATTAACAACTGGCTGCAGAGGAAATGAGGTCATCAGCTTCTATTTGACCATGAACCTGTGAGTGTTTACAGGGCAGAGGAACAGCAATAATAGCAACAGTAATTACCCCAAACAGTCAGTCTATTATCTCCAGTCTATATAAATCTATCGATTGCATCTCAGTTTGTAGACTGATACAATACTTTAGCCATGTACTCATATTGAGAGTTTAATTACATGCATTTGAAAAAAGGCAGCAAATGAGTTCCAAAAAAGTTATATCATCTCCAAAATACATGATCTTTCACCCTCACTTTCACCCTATAGATAGATAGATAGATAGATAGATAGATAGATAGATAGATAGATAGATAGATAGATAGATAGATAGATAGATAGATAGATAGATAGATAGATAGATAGATAGATAGATAGATAGATAGATAGATAGACAGATAGATAGATAGATAGATAGATAGATAGATAGATAGATAGATAGATAGATAGATAGATAGATAGATAGATAGATAGATAGATAGATAGATAGATAGGTAGGTAGATAGATAACATTATATTTATTTTTCATTCATTAATTGTTATGTAAGTTGTGAGGTTTTTCGTCCATGTCAACATGACTAACAATAGGTGAAGCATGAGAATGTTTACTGTAAACGAGACCTTTAAACCGCTCAAATAATAAACAGCGTCTTGTATAGGACTGGACCTTAAAGTCGACAAATAAGAGAATTAAACGCTCAGAATAATATTTGTGTGTCGTAAAAGCTGGCCAAAGAGGAAAAACCTGCTTGAGACTAACGTTACCCTGTCACGTTATTACCTTAACAACATCCTCTAGATAAACAAATGCTAATATCCGACGACAATCAAACGTCTGAGTTCTGTCAGATTAAGAAACAACTAAGTCAACCGTACTCACCATATTGTTGTTGTTTATTTACGGTTTCTTTGGTGCACAGCGGTAATATCGGGGACTTTCTGCTGTTCTTCAGCTCAAGCTGAAGTTTCCTGAGCGCGTGCACATAAAACACCTCCCCTTCGTTCGCTCACCCTCTACTGTCCGAACATCGCAGCCAGTGTGATGTTTCACCTAATGAATATTAAGTATGTGAGATAGTGCTCATCAATGATTGGTTTACAGGCACCGCGAATGATGAGATCGAATTTGGTTCCTTGAATACTAAGTACATTTTGGGCACTAAGCCCCATTGGATGTTTCTAAGCATGCAGTTATTATTGATTGAGTGTAAACAACGTACATTTTGCACCTTAGTCTTTAAAAAAAACTTTGACAGGAGATTTTGACAGGAGACTTGCATCAAGACAGAACAGCTAGCAGAGTTCATGATAGATCAAGGAGTGGAGCCCCACGAGTGACTGCGATGATGACCAGTGCCTAAGGACCTACTCAACTGCCACGTATTACGAGTTGTGAAGGGTACACCACTTTTGCTTGAATTCAGGATGAATTGCTGATGACTCCGCTCATACCAAGACTCCATGTGACCTGGACAACAGTGGTCTACCTAGCTTTTCACTGATGAGTGTCATCGTTGCTAGAGAAGACCAGGGGGGTACACTGGATACACTGAAGTCAACAGGATCCCCAAGGTTAGCTTTAGTGGAGGAGATGCAACAGTCTTGCAGGCATCACCAGTCTGAGCAAAACCAAATTGGTTTTCCTTGATGACCTAACCACTGCGTGGTCCTACCTCAGGCTCAGAGACATCATAAATCCCATTACCATTGGCCAAATCCACCTGTTCACCCTCAACTTTCTGTTCTTATAATCCTCCACCATATCAAGGCAGTATTGTTAAAGCTCAACTTCTGGAAGGTGGAATGTCTCGTATGGTGAAGCCATCAATGTCCCCTGACTTGAACGACTAGTTGAAGCAGAGACTGCATGATATATATCATTTTACAGCTTCGGTTTGTACTGTCTACTTGGACAATAATAAAAAAAAATTGTCCTTTTTATTTTTATTTATTTTGCATTTAAGGATTATCTTATTCCATGTAATGGAAACCTGTATTTATGTCAGCAGGCATTTTAAAGCAAAAGGAGGTACAGGACGTTCTTTAAATTCCTCAAAGTAATGTAATGACTAATGAAAACAAGGCTGGCTCAAAGATTAGTTCAGCCAAAAATATAAATGTTGTAACATAAGTCCAAAACATTTCATCTGCTCTGAAAACCAGTCAGACTAGAGTTGAACCATGTGAGAATTCAGACAAGCCCATCTGGAGCAACAGTCAAAAATCTGTTTAATTCTTTTATTAAGCACTGATTCACAGCAGCTTTATAGAAAGAAAAACTATATGTTTTGACATGAGATTGTATGGGCAAGGCCACCCTCTGCAGCAAGTAATAAACCATGCTTATCTTGAGATTGGCAATGACAATCAAATTCTGCTCAGTAATTCAGAACCAATTCTCTTCAGAAAAGTTCTCATGCCTGTCCTCCTCTGTCTGGATCACAGTCTTCAGGCTGTAAATACTGTTACTCACCAGACTGAGAGGAATCAAGGAATCACACAATGGATTTCTTCTGGAATGTGCACTGGTAGGACGCTCTGCTATTGTTCATTGTTTTCCCATGCCCTTACTCTATACCTCCCACTAGGTACCAAAAGGTTTCTTTGTTGCATTTCACTGTGTTTGAAGCACCATAAAACGAAGAAAAATCATACTGGAATTACTTCTTATTTCAGATGTAAAGGGTAAAAGAACCAAACTGAACAAAACTGGTAAAATATAAAAATTATACTACAATAATTGTTTTATTGATCCCTGAAAGGAAATGGTTTTGTTACAGCAGCATACAGGTTTATATATCAAACAACAAACAAATTATATATTTTTTCATTCCTTTCAGACAATGCAGATAAAGAAAGCACTTAAAACAAAAAAATAAAGAAAACACTTAAACAACACAATGTAACTCCAAGACAATCACACTCCTGTGAAAGCAAACTGCCCACTTAACACAACACTGATTGGCAATCAATTTCACATGGAATAGACAACAGGTGAACATAGGCATTTAGTAAGACACCCCTAATAAAGGAGTGGTTTTGCAGGTTGTGACCATAGACCACTTCTCCCTATAGTGGTCCACTCCACTCCTCCTTTCTTGTTGATGTTTTGGTCACATGCTGGTAGCATGAGACAGAGATACAGCCCATGCAAATGTAGAAGCGTCAACTTCTTTGATGCAGGTTAATCTATGCGTTTTTTTTCACTTACATTCTCTTTGTTGAGTAGAATATCTGGATGACATGAAAATTTTCTAAAAGAAACAATACATTAATTTGATTTAGGTTGTTTTTTTTATACATAATTTCTACGTTTTTTTGAATTTGGTCTTTGTGCTATTTGCTCATGGACCCCATCTGTCTTTAAACTCATAATTAGTCATAAATAAATCCCGGCAAATAGGTTTA